>WNWK01008937.1:0-80669 GCA_009830355.1 Cherax destructor
ACAAGGTGGACAGAGAGAGAATGTTCCAGAGATGGGACACAGCAATAAGGGGACACAGTTGAAAGTTGAAGAAAGATGAATCACAGGGATGTTAGGAAGTATTTCTTCAGTCACAGAGTGGTCAGGAAGTGGAATAGTTTGGGAAGTGATGTAGTGGAGGCAGGATCCAATCATAGCTTTAAGAAGAGGTATGATAAAGCTCATGGGGCAGAGTGAGTGACCCAGTAGCGGCTAGTGAAGAGGCGGGGCTAGGAGATATGACTCGACCCCTGCAACCACAACTAGGTGAGTACAACTACGTGAGTACACACACGCACACATACACACACACACGCCCCGATGGCATGGTGGCTAGCGCTCTTGCTTCACGCACGGAGGGCCCGGTTCAATTCCCGGCGGGGCCGAAACATTTCAAAGTGTTTCGTTACACACACACACACATACATACAACAGGCCTAGTGTCTAATCGACATGTGCCTAGGACAAAATGGTAACTAACTAACATATTTCCACTGTAAGATTTTCTCTGAAATATGAGTTATGTGTAAGTGGGATATTAAGTCACTAAGTCACTTTACAGACTAATCCATACGACTGGACGAATTTTTTAAACTTGGATCTTACTAACGAAAAAAAGGGCACAATACCGTGGCAGGAACAATACCTACTGATGTCTTTCTTGATCTTATCCGCCTTTGTGTGGAATCAAATTCCTTTTCCTTCCAATGTAAATATTATTCTCAAACCTTCGGGGTCGCTATGGACTCTCCTCTATTTCCTGTTCTTGCTAATCTTTACATGGAATACTTCGAGACTGTTCTTCTTCCTACTATTGATGTACGTCCTTCACTCTGGCTCCGCTATGTAGATGACATCTTTGCTCTTTGGCCTCATGACTCAAGTCTCTTCCAACCATGTCTTGATGTTCTTAATAATCTTGCCCCTTCCATTATTTTTAAAGTTGAATGGGAATCTAATTCTTTGCTTTCTTTCCTTGATGTTCATGTCCACCGCTCAGTTACAGATTTTGCCTTTTCCGTGTACCACAATCCTATGCACAGTGGCATGTACATTCACTACTGTTCTCATCATGCTTCCTCTGTCAAGAAAAAGTGTTCTTATCTCCCTCTTTCTCCGTGCTCTCCGCATTTGTGATCCTCAGTTCCTTGAATGAGAAATTTCCACTCTTCATAATTCATTTTCCCGTCTTGGCTACCCTTCCCATTTCATAAACTCTGCTTTCTCACGTGCTAAACGGACTTTATCTCCCAAACCCTCTACTCCTGGGAACACTCCTGTCCCCTGCCTTCCCTACATTTCTGGTATTTCTAATCTCAACAACTCTCTCCGTTCCTTAGGCATCAAACTTACTTTTCGCCAGACTAACACTCTTCGCACTAATCTAGTTCATACCTCTCCTCCTTCTATAGATGCTCCTGGTGTCTACTCTATTTCTTGTTCCTCCTGTCCTCTGCAGTACTTTGGAGAAACTGGCCGATCTCTTTCTGACATACTTAGGGAGCACAAAAGTAGTCACGTCAGAGATCACAGTCATTCTATTGACTGGTCTTCTGCTAAAACTGTCTACCCTACGTCTAACTTTCACAGTCGCCGTCTGGCTGAATCCTTCCTTATACACAACTTTCATTGTATGAATCATAGTCGTGGCTTTGTCTCTGTTAATGCTTTCCTTTCCCATTACTTTGTAAAATGCTCCAAACTTCAGAACACCCGTGACTTAACCTGATTCTTTTTCCCCTTCTCCATTTTACCCTTTTCTCTTTCCTCTTTCTCCTTTGCGTTTTCATTCTTCTGCCTTGGATATTTGTCCTTTTTTATCCCCCCCCCTCTGTGTTCTTGCTCCTACCCTCTGTGGGCTCCTATCTCCTTGCAGTGCTTCTCTTTCTTAGTATTTGACTGACTCTACTACTACTACCTCTCTTCCTCCTTTCCTACTACCTCTCTTGTCCCGTCCCTGTCTGCTGGCCTATATATACTCCCTCCTTCTCTCCTTTTTTTTGTGTGACTTTGTAAATGGTCCAAGTCGGATCGAAACGTCGTCGTAAGCTCCTCTCTTCTATGTGCGGGTTGTGTGTGCTGGAGATGGCTCAGTTTTGTTTAACATATTAACAATTTCCTACGAAGACAGATTGAGTAAAAGAACAAAATCCATTCACCTTCACTCACTCAGTAACTATCTTTTCAGAAGCGCATAGATATCGTTATCTGAATGACTCTCCAAGTGCATCAACCCTACCAATCATAAATCCCTAAATAGATATTACCATGCTCACACTCCAAATCCCCCACTCCATTCACATGTACTTCAATATGCATACGTACACACTTGATTTTTTCTCTCTTGTACTGAAGTTAATTGTAGCTCAGCACAGTAATATCACCTCACTTGTCTCTCTGCAAGTGTAAATGTCTCCAAAAAGTAAATACCTTAATATATAAATGTATCCTAATGTAAATTGCGAAGTATACTACATAGGAGAGCAGTTGGGTGTGAGAGCCGCCTTCTGGCTTGCATGGTGGCGTGAGAGGTCGATCCCATGTTATGGAGGAGTCACATGGAACTCTTTGTAGTTGCCTTATTCCCTCTTTGTGGGAGGCAAGAAAATACTGAATGTTTTAGAACATGTTCTTTGTTCATACACACGCACGCCCCCACACCCAAAGGTAGCACGCACAAACGCGCACATACAAGAGAACAGCATACAAAATACAGATAAATGCTGTTGGAGAGGTGTAACTTTGAGGTAACATTGAGGTTCGTAAATTCGAGGGCACAACTTGAAGTTACGAACATAAATAAGTCTCAGGGATGTCAGGAAGTATTTCTTCAGTCTTAGGGTGGTCGAGATGTGGAATGACCTTGAAGTGGTGGAGATAGACCCCAAACATAGTTTTAAGAATAGGTACGATAGGGCATGCGCGTCTAGGAGAGAGTTAATCTGACTAGCAGCAAGTTAAGGAGGCAGGGCCAGAAGCTGAGGCTCGATCCCTGCAACCACATATAGGTAAGCACAACACACACACTTTCTCCCAACAAACCCCACAACACCACCCAAATCCCATGTTGACCCGACAGAATATCCATCCTTACCAAAACAAAAACAAAAATATTATGGCGAGCGAGGAATATCCATGCATGCACGAATGGGATTGTTAATGCAATGCTAGAATTAAATGAAAGGGAAAATTAAGATATTTCAGTTCTCGTCACGTTTACCAAGGTCTAGCTAACTGGATGATTGCAAAAACATTACTCCCCAGCGGATATTGCTAAAGGAACGAGAGAAAAGAATACAGGGAAAGCTTAGCAGTTCTGATCTTAAAAGGATATGATGAAATCTTGGATTATTGAACATATTAAATTATTAGGAAAGGTCCCTAAGTATATCCTTCTGTGATTTATAGCACATCACCAAATAACAGAAGACCCAGGTAGTAGTTGGACAAGAATAGATATACACTGGGAAAACTGGGACTCACATGTGTCTCATAGACAGTGGAGCAAACTGCTTGAAAATACAATTAATGGGGTGCTCCTTGATATGATGAAGTTCTCCTGATCCAGATGAACATTTTCTCATCTGTGTCTAAATGTCCCCTCTCTTATATGTTGGCTTATTTATTCCCTCATGTATTGGCTCTATCCATATATAGGTACTTGGCCTGCAACCCTAAAAGCAGAATGGTTTTTCTTCCACTTCTGGGCCTCACTTCCACCCTGATATCCTTTCAATCCAATTAATTTTTCTAATGAACTACCTCAGGTTTTAATCCCTCATCAATCTGCAACAGTTGCGGAGCAACATGCACGACTGCCTCCCTAACCTTTCCGGACGCAAAGTTAAGTTTTAACCTCACAGGTTCTTCTACCTCATGAGTCAATTGACCTTTATAGGACTATAGCTCTTACCAGCTCTACATACAAGTTGCTAGAACATATGGTGAATACATGACCTTTTATATACGTCCCATTACTGTTTATCCCTTCATCAGTTTGCTTGTAGGAAGGGTCATTCCACAATCGGCTCCTTACTAGGTCATGATACATATTGTTGTAATGCTTTTGCTGACAATTGAACCAGTATTGCCATCTGCTTCAACCCAGAAAAGGGCTAAAATAATATTTCGCCTTATAACATACTGACCAGGGTCCACTTCGTAAGCCTTCATGGCTCGAGTCCCCAAAGACTTCGAAATAGTGTTTGATTAAATAAGACGTTTTCCACTCACCATATGCAAAGTGAAGGCGTTTATCCCGTTCTGTGTTCCTAGTACTACATTGTTCCTGATTTTCATATAAGAACTTATTTCTGTTCACCTTCATGTATCTGGTCATCCCTATATGCAGGCGATTTTGCTATTGCTTATGCTGGCACGAACTGTAAGCTTGAACCGATTTATCTCCAATCCACCACTGACTGCACTATTAACTACGCTTCCTCACATGTTGTCAAGCATTCTGGTTCTAAAAGAAGTTCACCTTTCACATCATTCCACATCTTATTGTATACCTGAATGGTTCACCTTATCTCAGAATACGTTAGCCAATTTTCTTGGACCTTTCGTTGACTGTGGAATACCATGGAGGTCTTATATAGCCTCCCAAAAAGTTGCTGTTTTAAGTATTCTGAGACTACTTAATTTTTGGCTAATTTCTATTGGAGGGCTGTTAGAAAAACACATCCTTGTCTTCATTCTGCCTTCATGTATTCCCCCAGTTGCTGCTCTTTCTAATCTCAATGCCAGTTCATCATCGTGCTCTATTCTTGTGTCTGTGGACCTTTCCGTATTCCCTAGTCGAAAGCCTGTATGCAGAGGCAAATTTCCCTTCTTCGTAATATCAATTGCGACGCAAAGTCTGCTATTTTGTCTGCTTCCATGACCTTCACTATCTTGCTACATACTGAATAATAACTAATATTATTAAAGTTAATTTGTTTAATCGTAGAACTTTGGCAACATCCCTTAATTTAAACCCCCTTTAATTCACTCTTTATCTTCCTTTTCCTTCCCTCATTGGAAAGTCCTAGGAATTCATGAGGTTCCCAACTCTCCCATATCAAAAATGTCACTTTTCAGCTACAAACTCTGTCCCTCTTTCTTCATCACTTTCAGTGCCATTTTTTTTTTTGCTACAACAATACATACATATGCTCCAAACCCTAACTGATATAGGTTACACGACTTTTATTTTTTCAGATCGACTAATATAAAGCTGTTTACTAAAGTCAGCCAATATTTACGTGGTATAATTATATGCACTTCTCGTTGCCCTCGTACATTGCAACAATGATCGCTTCCTCATTTGTTATCGCTTCAAACTCCTTTTCACTTGCTTTCCTAAGAAACCCAACATTCAGAAAAAAAAATGTAGAATGTTCGTCAGAATGATCAATTAATATGTTGAAATTCAGCTTCTTGACGTACAGGGAAGATAATTACGAAGGAGTGTTACATTTACCGACTCAAGTACGGTGGTATGATGGAGAGGCAATTCCGCGCAGGCAATACTAGCTAAAATTTTTAACCAAAAGTGCGAAGAAGCAACAGGCAAATTTATACTAACCTTTGAGGAAATAATGGAAGACACCGGAAGAATCCATAGTTCAGTCGTCATCGTATGGAGGGAAAACCGAGGAACACAAAAGCAAGGAGAAAGTACTAAAAGAATCCAATACCAGAGAACAGAGAAGCTAACAGAAGCTCCACAAATAATTATCGATGGGTGAGGAGAGAAGCTGAAAAAAAAGTGAAATGGATAAAATAGAAAAGATGAAGACAGAGTCAAAGCTGCTTCTAAGTCACATTCGAAAGAAAATGACAAGGAATCAGATGATGACATTGAGAAATAGGAGACATTTATAATATTTGTTAGAGAGGTATGCTTAACAGAGGAGAGGACAAATAAGGAACAGTACCAGAGATGGAAGAGAGGACAAACCAAATAGAATTATGTAGCATTAAAACAACTGATAAGGAAGTGAGGGATCTCGTAAAGGAGTTTCTTATACGACAAGCATCAGGACCAGAAATACTGTGCATTCGCTTATACTGATATCTAGCAAACACAAGATAACATGAAGAAAACAAATGTGGTGCTAATATTTAAAAACGTGACAGGCAGGAAGTTAAAATCCAGTGTCCTTTACGAGAGTAACATTCATATTGCTTGAAAATTTGATGCACACTGTGCATCAAAGTACACAGTACTTTATCCACACAGCCAGACCCCAAAGTGCTAGAATTCTGCTGTGGATTGAGATATAATGTTTATATATATAGTATATATATATATATATATATATATATATATATATATATATATATATATATATATATATATATATATATATATATATATATATATATATATATATATATATATATATATATATATATATATATATATATGTCGTGCCGATTATGTAAAACTGGTCAGTTAGCAAGAACTCATCTAGAATTAAGTTCTTTCTAAAATTTTCTCTTATACGTTTGAAGATATATTTTTTTCATTTATGTTAATGTAAACATTTATAATTTTGTACCAAGAGAAACTTTGAAAACTTACCTAACCTTATTATAACAAGTGCAATTTAATTTAGCCTAATCCAACTAAATATATTTTAGATACGTTTACAATAATTTAATAATAAACAAACACAATGAAATATATTTTTTCGTTAGGTTCAGAATGATTTTGCGAAATTATTACATACACAAAATTTCGCTTGTCCTATATGGCAAGAAGAGCGTTGCTATTTAAGCCAAAATAGCAAGTTTTACCTAATCGGCACGACATATATATATATATATATATATATATATATATATATATATATATATATATATATATATATATATATATATATATATATATGCAAGAAAACCACTATGAAAAAATAGAAGAATTCAAGCGCTTCGTGACTACTCACATTATCAAGGAACTATGATAATGTTCCTTGATAATGTGAGTAGTCACGAGCGCTTGGAATTCTTCTATTTTTCATAGTGGTTTTCTTGCATATTTTAATATCACCTGTTTACTGTGATCTTTTTGCATATATATATATATATATATATATATATATATATATATATATATATATATATATATATATATATATATATATATATATATATATATATATATACATGATCTGATTACAGAATTTGATGCCTACATATTTAAAGTGGCGGATAATGTCAATATAATGAGGAGAATGCAGACTGAGGAAGAGGATTGAATGCTGAAAGAAGACTTAGGCAGACTTAAGGAATGGGTGAGGAAAATGGTTTCAGTAGAATCTGGGTTAAGGAAAAAAAAAGTGAAAACAAAATATCATCTGGAGAAATGAAGAGGGAGTGATGGGTGACGTTAAAATCTCTAAGAAACAATTAAAGAATAAGACTTAAAAACAACATCGCCCTCCCCTTCCCCCCACATTATCCCGATGCGCATTTAAGCAGAAAAACAATAGCAGTACATATTAAGGTCGTAAGAACTAAAGTCGCTACAATAACAAATGCAACTTTATTCCAGGCATATTTTTTATAGCATTTCTCTCACAGGAATATTCTCTTTATGATTATGACATCTAACTCTTAGCGCTCCAAGTTATGCTAATGAATCTATAAACCGTAATAAACGAATGTAACTTCCTTTCTAGAATTTACTAAAACGTTCTAGTGGTCAGTGTGACCAGCTCAAGTGATTTTAATATTGTTTCATAGTTATTCTGTTAAAACATCTATCAGAATTAGTTTACTTTAAATGGGAGGATAAAGCAATATTATTTCATTAATCCGCCAGACACTAGTAGGAAATACAACTTACATTGCTAGTAGGAAATACAACTTACATTGCTAGTAGGAAATACAACTTACATTGCTAGTAGGAAATACAACTTACATTGCTAGTAGGAAATACAACTTCCATTGCTAGTAGGAAATACAACTTACATTGCTAGTAGGAAATACAACTTCCATTGCTAGTAGGAAATACAACTTACATTGCTAGTAGGAAATACAACTTCCATTGCTAGTAGGAAATACAACTTACATTGCTAGTAGGAAATACAACTTACATTGCTAATAGGAAATACAACTTACATTGCTAGTAGGAAATACAACTTACATTGCTAGTAGGAAATACAACTTACATTGCTAGTAGGAAATACAACTTACATTACTATTAGGAAATACAACTTACATTGCTAGTAGGAAATACAATTTACATTGCTAGTAGGAAATACAACTTACATTGCTAGTAGGAAATACAATTTACATTGTTAGTAGGAAATACAACTTACATTGCTAGTAGGAAATACAACTTACATTGCTAGTAGGAAATACAACTTACATTGCTAGTAGGAAATACAACTTACATTGCTAGTAGGAAATACAACTTACATTGCTAGTAGGAAATACAACTTACATTGCTAGTAGAAAATACAACTTACATTGCTAATAGGAAATACAACTTACATTGCTAGTAGGAAATACAACTTACATTGCTAGTTGGAAATACAATTTACATTGCTAGTAGGAAATACAACTTACATTGCTAGTTTTAAATACAATTTACATTGTTAGTAGGAAATACAACTTACATTGCTAGTAGGAAATACAACTTACATTGCTAGTAGGAAATACAACTTACATTGCTAGTAGGAAATACAACTTCCATTGCTAGTAGGAAATACAACTTACATTGCTAGTAGGAAATACAACTTCCATTGCTAGTAGGAAATACAACTTACATTGCTAGTAGGAAATACATCTTACATTGCTAGTAGGAAATACAATTTACATTGTTAGTAGGAAATACAACTTACATTGCTAGTAGGAAATACAACTTACATTGCTAGTAGGAAATACAACTTACATTGCTAGTAGGAAATACAACTTACATTGCTAGTAGGAAATACAATTTACATTGTTAGTAGGAAATACAACTTACATTGCTAGTAGGAAATACAACTTACATTGCTAGTAGGAAATAAAACTTACATTGCTAGTAGGAAATACAACTTACATTGCTAGTAGGAAATACAACTTACATTGCTAGTTGGAAGTACAACTTACATTGCTAGTCTGGTAATAAAAGATTTTGTCTTGAAAGTCAATATTAATTTCTTGAGACTATAATAATGAATTACTTTACATTCTTGGGGTTTCTTGCGGAAAAATTAAGCGTGTCAAAAACTTGTATACTTGAGAGATGTGGCATCATATAATATAATGTACATCTTGAATTCGAAGGTTATGGCGTCACTAGCTGACTCAGAGGCTTGGAGTTGCAGACACATTCAAATACTGACCTGTCTTGGTTATGTCTAATTCTCTGAAGATGACCACCGTTGTGGAAGAAAGTCCTTATATAATTTTCGATAGGCAAGCACTGCTCAAACTACATATTTAATTTCATTTAGTATTTGTGATTCTCTAAGATATTTATGTATCTATCAGTATGTATGTATATATATATATTTTTTATTTTATTAACACATCGGCCGATTCCCACCAAGGCAGGGTGGCCCGAAAAAGAAAAACTTTCATCATCATTCACTCCATCACTGTCTTGCCAGAAGGGTGCTTTACACTACAGTTATAAAACTGCAACATTAACACCCCTCCTTCAGAGTGCCGGCACTGTACTTCCCATCTCCAGAACTCAAGTCCGGCCTGCCGGTTTCCCTGAATCCCTTCATAAATGTTACTTTGCTCACACTCCAACAGCACGTCAAGTATTAAAAACCATATGCCTCCATTCACTCCTATCAAATACGCTCACACATGCTTGCTGGAAGTCCAAGCCCCTCGCACACAAAACTTCCTTTACCCCCTCCCTCCAACCTTTCCTAGGCCGACCCCTACCCCGCCTTCCCTCCACTACAGATTTATACACTCTCGAAGTCACTCTGTCTCGTTCCATTCTCTCTACATGTCCAAACCACCTCAACAACCCCTCCTCAGCTCTCTGGACAATCGTTTTGGTAATCCCGCACCTCCTCCTAATTTCCAAACTCCGAATTCTCTGCATTATATTCACACCACACATTGACCTCAGACATGACATCTCCACTGCCTCCAGCCTTCTCCTCATTGCAACATTCATCACCCATGCTTCACACCCATATAAGAGCGTTGGTATAACTATACTCTCATACATTCCCCTCTTTACTTCCATGGACAAGGTTCTTTGTCTCCACAGACTCATAAGTGCTCCACTCACCCTTTTCCCCTCATCAATTCTATGATTCACCTCATCCTTCATAGACCCATCCGCCGACATGTCCACTCCCAAATATCTGAATACATTCACCTCCTCCATACTCTCTCCCTCCAATCTGATATCCAATCTTTCGTCACCTATTCTTTTTGTTATCCTCATCACCTTACTCTTTCCTATATTCACTTTCAATTTTCTTCTTTTACACACCCTACCAAATTCATCCACCAACCTCTGCAGCTTCTCTTCAGAATCTCCCAAAAGCACAGTGTCATCAGCAAAAAGCAACTGTGACAACTCCCACTTTGTATTTGCTTCTTTATCTTTTAGCCCAACACCTCTTGCCAAGACCCTCGCATTCACTTCTCTTACAACCCCATCTATAAATATATTGAACAACCACGGTGACATCACACATCCTTGTCTAAGGCCCACTTTTACTGGGAAATAGTCCCCTTCCCTCCTACACACTCTAACCTGAGCCTCACTATCCTCATAAAAACTCTTACTGCTTTCAGTAACCTTCCTCCTATTCCATACACCTGCAACATCTGCCACATTGCCCCCCTATCTACCCTATCATACGCCTTTTCCAAATCCATAAATGCCACAAAAACATCTTTACCCTTATTCAAATACTGTTCACCTATATGTTTCACTGTAAACACTTGGTCTACACACCCCCTACCTTTCCTAAAGCCCCCTTGTTCATCTGCTATCCTGCTTTCTGTTTTACTCTTAATTCTTTCAATAATAACTCTACCATACACTTTACCAGGTACACTCAAAAGACTTATTCCCCTATAATTTTTGCACTCTCTTTTGTCCCCTTTGCCTTTATACAAAGGAACAATACACGCTCTCTGCCAATCCCTAGGTACCTTACCCTCTTCCATACATTTATTAAATAATAGCACCAACCACTCCAAAATTATATCCCCACCTGCTTTTAACATTTCTATCTTTATCCCATCAATCCCAGCTGCCTTACCCCCTTTCATTCTACCCACTGCCTCACGAACTTCCCCTACACCCACAACTGGCTCTTCCACACTCCTACAAGATGTTATTCCTCCTTGCCCTACACACGAAATCACAGCTTCCCTGTCTTCATCAACATTTAACAAATCCTCAAAATATTCTCTCCATCTTCCCGATACCTCTAACTCTCCATTTAATAACTCTCCTCTCCTATTTTTAACTGTCAAATCCATTTGTTCTCTAGGCTTCCTCAACTTATTAATCTCATTCCAAAACTTTTTCTTATTTTCAACAAAATTTGCTGATAACATCTCACCCACTCTCTCATCTGCTCTCTTTTTACATTGCTTCACCACTCTTTTAACCTCTCTTTTCTCTCCATATACTCTTCCCTCCTTGCATCACTTCTACTTTGGAAAAACCTCTCATATGCTAACTTTTTCTCCTTACTACTCTCTTTACATCATCATTCCACCAATCGCTCCTCTTCCCTCCGCACCCACTCGCCTGTAACCACAAACTTCTGCTGAACACTCTAACACTACATTTTTAAATCTACCCCATACATTTTCGACCCCATTGCCTACACTCTCACTAGCCCATCTATCCTCCAATAGTTGTTTATATCTTACCCTAACTGCCTCCTCTTTTAGTTTATAAACCTTCACCTCTCTTTTACTTACTGATTCTATTTTCCTTGTATCCCATCTACCTTTTACTCCCACTGTAGCTATAACTAAAAAGTGATCTGATATATCTGTAGCCCCTCTATAAACATGTACATCCTGAAGTCTACTCAACAGTCTTTTATCTACCAATACGTAGTCCAACAAACTACTGTCATTACGCCCTACATCATATCTTGTATACTTATTTATCCTCTTTTTCTTAAAATATGTATTACCTATAACTAAACCCCTTTCTATACAAAGTTCAATCAAAGGGCTCCCATTATCATTTACACCTGGCACCCCAAACTTACCTACTACACCCTCTCTGCATGTTTCTCCCACTTTAGCATTTAGGTCCCCTACCACAATTACTCTCATTTGGTTCAAAAGTTCCTATACATTCGCTTAACATCTCCCAAAATCTCTCTCTCTCCTCTACACTCCTCTCTTCTCCAGGTGCATACACGCTTATTATGACCCACTTTTCGCATCCGACCCTTATTTTAATCCACATAATCCTTGAATTTACACATTTATATTCCCTCTTTTCCTTCCATAACTGATCCTTCAACATTATTGCTACCCCTTCCTTAGCTCTAACTCTCTCAGATACTCCTGACTTAATCCCATTTATTTCTCCCCACTGAAACTCGCCTACCCCTTCAGCTTTGTTTCGCTTAGGGCCAGGACATCCAACTTCTTTTCATTCATAACATCGGCAATCATCTCTTTCTTATCATCCGCACTACATCCACGCACATTCAGACAACCCAATTTTATAAAGTTTTTCTTCTTCTCGTTTCTAGTAGATTTGTACAGGAGAAGGGGTTACTAGCCCATTGCTCCCGGCATCTTAGTCGCCTCATACGACACGCATGGCTTACGGAGGAAAGATTCTTTTCCACTTCCCCATGGACAATAGAGAAAATAAAAAGAACAAGAGCTATTAAGAAAAGAAGAAAAACCTAGATGTGTGTATGTATATATATGCATGTGTATGCCAGTGTAGTGTGACCTAAAGTGTAAGTAGAAGTAGCTAGATATACCTGTTATCCAGCGTGTTTATGAGACAGAAAAAAGACACCAGCAATCCTACCATCATGTAAAACAGTTTCAGGTTTCTGTTTCACAGTCACCTGGCAGGACGGTAGTACCTCCCTGGGTGGTTGCTGTCTACCAACCTACTACCTTATATATATATATATATATATATATATATATATATATATATATATATATATATATATATATATATATATATATATATATATATATATATATATATATATATATATATAAATATTATCTACATATTTTCTTGTTCCAGCTGCAGTTGTATGGTCTTCATACCGTAAATAATTTAACGATGTCGAAGTAACAGTGAGCAAGGTCGGTATCGGCTGCTTCCATATATGTTGACAAACTCCTCTTTAGGAAGCAGTCAATGACGTTTCCTCAAACTCACGTGAAGAGGAGGAACTTATTTTTCCACACGTAAATAACGGAAACAAGGCTCATCAAATAGGTGGCACAAACACGTAGCCGAACATACTTCACCTAATCTATGCTAGCTAAGCTCATCCGAAGTTACGTAGCTAAGGCTTGAGGAAGTAAGGTTCATTTCTATTTAAGGTAATCTAGAATATCTCTCTCTATTCTTTTTTTTGCAGTCGTGAGCATATATGATCCTATACTGTGTAGAGTGCGCTGGGTGGCTTCGTTCCAATAGAACTTTAACAGAAATCCATCTCTCTCTCTCTCTCTCTCTCTCTCTCTCTCTCTCTCTCTCTCTCTCTCTCTCTCTCTCTCTCTCTCTCTCTCTCTCTCTCTCTCTCTCTCTCTCTCTCTCTCTCTCTCTCTCTCTCTCTCTTCTCTCTCTCTCTCTTCTATCTATATCTGTTCCTTCAAATTGCTTTTTCCCCCGACACTTATATTGGTCTTCACCTTCGTGTTAACGGACTATCATTCATAACAGTTTCCCAGAAATATAAGAAAAAGTTAATTTGATGTAGAGTGTTATAGATCCCTCCGCTGTGTTCTCTAGTCATGTGTATTATACCAAAGTGGTTTCTTAATATGTGTCAAGTTGTTCCTGGAAATTTATGTTTAGCTTTTTTTTTTGTAAATATTCAGACTATAATAATTGTGTATGGTTAAGGCTATGTACCAAAGATTTGTAAAAATAAATAAAATGAATAATAATGGTTGTTTTCCTTGTTTCCTCTCATGAAAGTTCTTAGTCGGGGATGATGCTAGGAAAGGGATCTTCATGCAAAAAATTGGAACTATGCTCCCGTTCCTTGGATCAAACTTAAATATTATCCTCAACAATTCCCCAGGAATGTATGAACCTGGAGGCTTAGTGCTTCCTTGCAACGAACCCCATTGATGAGTGGAAAGGTAGGGGCCCTCCTAGAAAAATGCACATAGATACATTCACACACACCTACACTCACAGCCAGGAGCTATGACTCAACCCCTGCATCACCAAATAGGTGAATACACTCACACTCAAACACAGACACACACACACACACACACACTCTCTCCCTGGCCCCCTCCCTCCCTCTCCCCCTTACAACTCCCCCCACCCACCCACACGCACACCTTCACTACTCTCTCTCCCCTCTCTCTCACTCTTTCCCTTTTCTCTTCCTCTCCCTCCCTCTCCCCATACCCTCATTCCCCTCTCTTTCCCATCCTCCCTTAAACCTCTTTTCCCTCTAGCCCCCTTCCCACTCTTTCTCCACCCCTCTATCACTCTCCCTGGCCCCCTCCCTCCCTCTCTCCCTTACAACTATCCGCACCCACCTACATGCACACCCTCCCTACACTCTCTCTCTCTCTCTCTCTCTCTCTCTCTCTCTCTCTCTCTCTCTCTCTCTCTCTCTCTCTCTCTCTTTCTCTCTCTCTATCTCTTTCTCTCCACTCTCCCTCTCCTCTCTCTCGCTCTTTCCCCTCTCCATGCCTCCCCACGTCCCCCCATTCCCCTCTATTTTCCATCCTCCCTTCCACCCCTTTTCCCTCTAGCCTCCTTCCCACTCTTTCTCCACCCCTCCATCACTCTCCCTGTCCCTCTCCCCATCTCTCTCCCCCTTACAACCCTCCACTCCCCCACACACAGAACTACAACACACAACCCATTAACAGAAAATGGTGGCTCAGAGGGAATTCGAAGGCCCAGGGGATCAGAGGAGAATGGCTCTGGTAAGGAAGAATGGATAGAAGAGCAATGAAAAAGGATGGAACAAGAGTGGGAGAGGAAACTAGGTGAGTTTTCTGCAAAATGATGTGAGTTTTCTGCAAATGATGGAGACAGAGCTTTCTGTGAAATTGGAAAAGAGGTTGGATGAGGAGAAGAAATGAGAGTCACAAGTCGAAGCTGCAGTAGCCAGGATAAGGGCCCTAGAATATGAGGTAAATAGGCTGAAGCAAGTTACAGGGGTATGGACCAGAGGAGACATAGCATCTGAAGTTGGTACACCCCTACTGAACGATTAGCCCAATATGAAGGAATTAAACATAACTTATACTAAGGCCCTATCAGCCCACCAAGCATGGCCGAGGAATGAAGGGGGAGAGCAGCTGGGAGCAGGGGAGGTGGTGGGGAGGGGGGTGAAGGTGGAGAGTTGGATTATTGCTGCACACTAACTGCACCTTTCAAGGCAGGTGAAATTGCTGACCTAGAAAATGTGTAGAGAACCTTCACGACACGCATAACTGTGATAAACCACCTCAATTACTGGGAACGCTTGAAGTTCCTAAACCTGTACTCCCTAGAACGCAGGCGGGAGAGATACATTATTATATACACGTGGAAAATTCTCAAGGGATTAGTACCAAACTTGCACACGAGAGTCACTCCCTACGAAAGCAAAAGACTCGGCAGGCGATGTAACATCTCCCCAATGAAAAGCAGGGGTGCCACTAGCACGTTGAGAGACAACACAATAAGTGTCAGGTACCCAAAACTATTCAACTGCCTCCCAGCATACATCAGGGGGATTACCAACAAACCCCTGGCTGTCTTCAAGCAGGCACTGGACAGGCACGTATAGTCGGTACCTGACCAGCCAGGCTTTGGTTCGTACGTTGGACTGCGTGCGGCCAGCAGTAACAGCCTGTTTGATAAGGCTCTGATCCAATATGAGGCCTGGTCACAGACAGGACCGAAGGGGCGTTGACCCCTGGAACTCTCTCCAGGTATCTCCAGGTATACAAAGGGGAACCAGAGACACAGAGGGAAAGGCAATGGGAGGAGGGGAAAGCAGGAAGTCCCCTTTCTTGAAGCCAAACTTCAAGAAAGGGGACTACTTAGGCATGAAGAATGAAGTCCCAATTTTTAAAAAAGGAGACAGTCATGAAGCACTAAACTACAGACCAGTGTCACTGACATGTATAGTATGCAAAGTCATGGAGAAGATTATCAGGAGAAGAGTGGTGGAACACCTAGAAAGGAATGAGCTTATCAACGACAGCCAACACGGTTTCAGGGACGGGAAATCCTGTGTCACAAACCTACTGGAGTTCCATGACAGGGTGACAGAATTAAAACAAAAGAGAGAGAGGTGGGTAGATTGCATTTTCTTGGACTGTAAGAAGGCGTTTGACACAGTTCCACACAAGAGATTAGTGCAAAAGCTGGAGGACCAGGCAGGGATAGCAGGGAAGGCACTACAATGGATCAGGGAATACCTGTCAGGAAAACAGCAGCGAGTCATGGTACGTGGCGAGGTGTCAGAGTGGGCGCCTGTGACGAGTGGGGTTTCACAGGGGTCAGTCCTAGGACCGGTGCTGTTTCTGGTATTTGTGAACTACTTAACGGATAGAATAGACTCCGAAGTGTCCCTGATGTGAAGTTGATGAGAAGAATTCAATCGGACGAGGACCAGGCAGAACTACAAAGGGATCTGGACAGGCTACAGGCCTAGTCCAGCAATTGGCTCCTGGACTTCAACCCCACCAAGTGCAAAGTCATGAAGATTGGGGAAGGGCAAAGAAGACCGCTGACGGAGTACAGTCTAGGGGGCCAGAGACTACAAACCTCACTCAAGGAAAAAAATCTTGGTATGAGTATAACACCAGGCACATCTCCTGAGGCGCACATCAACCAAATAACTGCTGCAGCATATGGGCGCCTAGCAAACCTAAGAACAGCATTCCGACATCTTAATAAGGAATCGTTCAGAACCCTGTACACTGTGTACGTTAGGCCCATACATATGTACTTGAGTTTGCAGCACCAGTTTGAAACCCACACCTTGCCAAGCACATAAAGAAACTAGACTAGTCCCGGAGCTAAGGGGTATGTTCTACGAGGAGAGGTTAAGGGAAATCCACCTGACGACACTGGAGGACAGGAGAGATAGGGGGGACATGATAACGACATATAAAATACTGAGAGGAATTGACAAGGTAGACAGAGACAGAATGTTCCAGAGATGGGACACAGCAACAAGGGGACACAGTTGGAAGTTGAAGACTCAGATGAACTACAGGGATGTTAGGAAGTATTTCTTCAGTCACAGAGTGGTCAGGAAGTGGAAGAGCTTGGGAAGTGATGTAGTGGAGGCAGGATCCATTCATAGCTTCAAGAAGAGATATGATAAAGCTCATGGCACTGGTAGAGTGACCTAAAAGCGGCCAGTGAAGAAGCGGGGCCAGGAGCTATGACTCGACCCCTGCAACCACAACTAGGTGAGAACTAGGTGAGTACACGCACACACACACACCCCGGTGGCCTAGTGGTAAAGCTCTCGCTTCACGCACGGAGGGCCCGGGTTCTATTCCCGACGGGGCGGAAACATTTCGAAGTGTTTCCTTACACACACACACACATACATACAACAGGCCTAGTGTCAAATCGACATGTGCCTAGGACAAAATGGTAACTAACACACACAAGGAATAGATTCAGAAGTGACGCTGTTCGCTGAAGATGTGAAACTGATGAGGAGAATACAAGCGGCGAGGATCAGCTAAGATTACAAGGGGATCTCGATAGACTACAAATCTGGTATAACAAATGGCTCTTGGAGTTTAACCCCTTTAATTACAATGTCATGAAGATTGGGGAAGGACAAAGAAGACAGCAGACGGTGTACAGGTTAGGGGATCAAAGGCTACAAACGTCAATTAAAGAAAAGGATCTTGGGGTAAGCATTATAACGAACATGTTCTCTGAGGCACACATCAATTAAATAACTGCTGCATCATATGGGCGCTTGGCAAACCTGAGAATAACATTTCGACATCTGAGTAAGAAATCATTCACGACATTGTGCACCATGTACGTCAGGCCTATACTGGAGTATGCAGCACCAGTATGGAACTCACACTTAGTCAAACACGTCAAGAAATTGGAGAAAGTGCAAAATTTTGCAACAAGATTAGTCCCGGAACTGAATGGTATGTCTTACGAGGATAGATTAAGGGAACTCAACGTGATGACACTAGAGGATAGGAAGGATAGGGGGGACATGATACCGACGAATAAAATACTGAGAGGAATTAACAAGGTGGACAGGGCTCGAATGTTTCGGAAATGGGATACAGGAAGACGGGGCCACAATTGGAAGCTGAAAACCCAGATGAATCTTAGAGATGTTAGGAAGTATTTCTTTAGTCTTAGAGTTGTCAGGAAGTGGAATAATCAGGAGATTCCATACATAGCTTTAAGAAGAGGTATGATAAAGTTCATGGAGAAGGTAGAGAGTGACTTTTTATCGACCAGTGAAGAGGCTGGGCCAGGAGCGCTGACTCTACCCCTGCAACCACATATAGGTGAGTACACACAAACACACAATAAGAACAGGCGAGAGAGGATTTCCCATTGCCATACCAAACTTCTGAGTGTAAAACTCATCATTAAACAAAAATTTTGCATCAACAATACAAACTTTAATAAGTTTAATGATAGTAGGAACTGGCAATGGTAAATCGTAATTAACAAGTTCTTCTGATAATAAATTTAATAAATCATCAACAGGAACATTTGTAAACAAGAAAGTAAAATCAAAATTAACCATGTAGAAATCATTTAAGTCAGTCAAGGTGCTTAATTTATTCACTTAATCTATGGTGTATTTAATATTAATGTTGGCAATTTTTCCAACAATTGGGCTTCTTGATTATAATTATAAGCCCAAATGTTGTAAAAATTTATAACTTTAATGTTAAAAACAACATAGATTTAGTGGATGTTATTATTGAAAAGAAGTTGGATGTCCTGGCTCCAAGGGAAACAAAGCTGAAGGGGGTAGGAGAGTTTCAGTGGGGAGAAATAAATGGGATTAGGTCAGGGGTTTCTAATAGAGTTAGAGCTAAGGAAGGTGTAGCAATAATGTTGAAGGATAAGTTATGACAGGAAAAGAGGGAATATAAATGTATAAATTCAAGGATTATGTGGAGTAAAATAAGGGTTGGATGTGAAAAGTGGGTTACAGTAAGTGTTTATGCACTTGGAGAAGAGAGAAGTGCAGAGGAAAGACAGAGATATTGGGAAATGTTGAGTGAGTGCGTTATGAGTTTTGAGCTAATTGAGAGAGTACTTGTGGTTGGGGATTTCAATGCTAAAGTGGGTAAAAGTGTTGTGGAGGGTGTAGTACGTAAATTTCGGGTGCCAGGGGTAAATGAAAATGGGCAACGCACGTCTTGCCATATAAGACAAGCGAAAATTTGTGTATGCAATAATTTTGCAAAAATCATTCTGAACCTAACGAAAAAAAAATATTTTATTGTGTTTGTTTATTATTAAATTATTGTAAACGTATCTAAAATATATTTAGTTGGGTTAGGCTAAATTAAATTGCGCTTGTTATAATAAGGTTAGGTAAGTTTTCAAAGTTTCTCTTGGTACAAAATTATATATTTTTACATTAACATAAATGGAAAAAATATATCTTTAAACGTATAAGAGAAAATTTTAGAAAGGACTTAATTTTAAATGAGTTCTTGCTAATTGACCAGTTTTACCTATTAGGCACGATATATATATATATATATATATACGTATATATATATATATATATATATATATATATATATATATATATATATATATATATATATATATATATATATATATATATATATATATATATATGCAGAATTTAGCAAGAACTCACTTAAAATTAAGTTCTTTCTAAAAAATGTTCTTTTACCATTAAATATATATTTTTCTCATTGATGTTCATGTAAAAAATAATAATTTTGTACCAAAAGAACCTTAGAAAACTTATCTAACCTTATTATAAGAAGCACAATTTATTTTTGCCTAATCCAAGTAAATATATTTTAGATAAGTTTACAATAATTTAATAATAAACAAACACAATTAAATATATATTTTTCATTAGGTTCAGAATGATTTCTGTGAAATTTTTACATACACACATTTTCGATTGTCTTATTCGACAAGAAGAGAGTTGCTATCTAAGCCAAAATCACAAGTTATACCTATTGGGGACGACATGTATATATATATATATATATATATATATATATATATATATATATATATATATATATATATATATATATATATATATATATATATATATATATATATATATATATATATGCAAAAAGATCACAGTAAACAGGTGATATAAAAAATGCAAGAAAACCACTATGAAAAAATAGAAGAATTCCAAGCGCTTTCGTGACTACTCACATTATCAAGGAACTATAAAAGGAAACATGACAAGAAGGCTTATAAAGGGGCAGAATACACCTCACAGTCACATCACACTAACAAAGACTACACCTCACAGTAGCGTAACAACGCACGACTCTGTGAAGAGGAATATTTCTTTTGGTTTATATAAATTGGATTCATTTATAATTAATAAAATTTGGGAAGAATTTAATGATAAATTGGACTAATCTTAATTCTTGGGAAGAGTTTCAGGTCCTTTCTTATGTTCCTCTTCACAGAGTCGTGAGTTGTTACGCTACTGTGAGGTGTAGTCTTTGTTAGTGTGATGTGACTGTGAGGTGTATTCTGCCCTTTATAAGCCTTCTTGTCATGTTTCCTTTTATAGTTCCTTGATAATGTGAGTAGTCACGAAAGCGCTTGGAATTCTTCTATTTTTAATGTGGTTGTCTTATATATATATATATATATATATATATATATATATATATATATATATATATATATATATATATATATATATATAATATATATATATATATATATATATATATATATATATATATATATATATATATATATATATATATATTTATATATATATATACTTATATATACATATATATAATAATCTAATAATAATAATAATAATATAATATTTTTATTTCATTGCAAGTTTACATCGAGATTTTGTAATTACAAATAAGAATTGAAGTGCAAACAGAGCCACTATCATGCCATGGCATTATGGGCAGACTAAATCTAATGGCTTATAGACTACTTAATACTAGAGAAATTGATTAAGTTTGTTATAGTTAAACATTAGCTTATGTTTATAGCAGATAATAAGTTTACTAAAATTACAATCTGAGGATATTACATTGTGACTAAGTGTTTTGTAGGATGGTTATATAAATAGTAAATATTGAAATTATATTATGGGAAATAACACTGAGCGTTGTTGAAAGTAGTTCACAGTATGTGTGTTTAGTTTAGGGTGAGTAGGTTTTTTTTGAGAAGAGTCTTAAATTGATGTTCAGACCAGATTATTTTAGTATTTACTGGTAATGAATTCCAGATTTTGGGGCCCTTTATGTGCATAGAATTTTTACACAGTGTGATATGGACACTAGGTATTTAAAAAAGTGATATCTGTCTTGTGTTATGGTCATGGGTCTTGTTAAAGTTGGTGAGGAGAATTTTGAGTGGAGGGTTTATATTTGAGTGTAGAGTTCTATGTATGTAGTAGGCACAAGAATAAGTGTGAATGTTCTTTACGGTGAGTAGTTTTAGACTTTTGAATATTGGTGGAGTATGCTCTCTAGAATGGGAATTTGTTATCATTCTGACTGCAGCCTTTCGCTGGGTTATGAGCGGTCTAAGGTGATTTAATGTTGTTGATCCACATGCACAAATTCTATAGGTGAGATAAGGGTAGATGAGTGAATGATACAAAGCCAACTCTACCACCGTCACAACAACAAGCACTCCAACATTTACTCCATAACAAATATCACCACTCCAATACTACCACCATACTAACCACCACTAGTCTAACACTAACTATCACAACCACAATAACAGTCACCATCACCACTCCAACATTACTCGTATTTTTCACACAGCAACACTACCACATTATAAACACCACAGATTTAACACTACCACAATAACAACCACCACTAGTCCAACACTAATCCACAACATTGAATCTCCCACCACTCCTTAAACACAAAATTATACCACCTAATCAACATCCACCTTATCCACTCCAAATTCCATACCCACCACTCCAACACTTATCATAAACCATCTCCAACACTACACCATAACATCCAACAACACCCTTACCAACAACCACTTTATACCAATATTAACAGTCACAATAACAACCACCACCACTCCAACACCTTAATCATAATAACCATCACCATAACAACACCATAACCAACACAACTAAAACACTACCAACAACACAGCCACTTTTGCAACACAAACACCATCACAACCATAGTGACACTACCACCATGAAATTAAAAGAACACTTAAATTCACACACGCTCCATCATCCCCAACATCACAACTCCACCTCAGGACATCATACCCACTATTCCAACAGTATCACAAGGGCAGCAAAATTCTCCAGGGAGAAAGTAAGAACCTGGGTAAAGAACCCCACGGTGGAGAACCGTAGGGAAGAAAGAACACTAGGAAAGATAGAACCCCAGGTAAGAGAGAACACTAGGAGAGATAGAACCCCAGTGAAGAGGATCTCAGGGTAGAGAAACCCAGGGAAGAAAGAAAACTTGGAAGATAGAACCCTGTAAAGACCTAGTGAGACCCCGGAAAATCTATGTAAATTATAAATAGCTTAGGAAGAAAGAATACTGAATAGAAGATCCCCAGAAGAAGAACACCAGGATAGAAAACCCTGTCAGTAGTAGTGAATCTCCTTTTAATAACTTGTTTTAGTATCAGCAATTTAATAGATCCTACTAGTTAGGCTCCTACTTGTATCACGAGCCCTCTGTGACACACCAGAGGCATAGCAGTTAAAAGAACATAGGTGTACTTTACTCCTTGAAAACAATTGTTTTTGACAGAGTCTGCGAGGGTAAAGTAGCCCAGCCTACCTGTTCCATGATTCTGGGCCTGGGGCGGAGTGCATGGGCATGTCATTTATCGCCTCTTCGAAGTCATTTGGCGTCAGGATAATGTCAGATAGGTTTGCGTCTATCAAGTTCTGTGGCACTCTCATAAAAAATTCATTTAGGTCTTCGACTTTCAGTCTGGTTAGCGGCTCACTAAAAACTTAGTAGCTCACTCATTTCCTTGCTGTCATCTGTGTAGGACCCATCCCGTTTAAGTAGGGGCCCAATACTGGATGTTGTTTTCGACTTTGATTTGACATAAGAAAAGAAATACTTTGGGATTCTTTTAATTTCATTTATGCCTTTTAGTTCTTCCCGCGTTTCTTGATTCCTGTAAGATTCCTTTAGTTTTAGTTCGATGTTTGCTATTTCTCTGACCAGTGTCTCCCTACGTATTTCAGATATATTGGCCTCTTGTAGCCGCTCTGTTATTCTTTGCCTTCGCCTGTATAGGGAGCGCCTTTCTCTTTCTTAAGGGAATTTGTCTTGAGCAAACCTCAGGTGCCACAGAGTTAATTTGTTCTACACATAGGTTAGGATCTGAGATGCTTAGACTATCTTCCCAGTTTATATCATTTAGGACTTGGTTTACTTGATCCCACATTACGTTTTTGTTATTGAAGATGAATTTGGTGAAGGCTCCCTCGCGACTGATCACATTTTGTCGGTCTGGGGCTCCCCGCATACATGTCTGGACCTCTATTATATTGTGATCTGAGTATATTGTTTTTGATATGATGACATTTCGTATCAGACCAACATTGTTAGTGAAGATGAGGTCCAGCATATTCTCCAATCTTGTAGGATCTATTATTTGCTGGTTTAAGGTGAATTTGGTGCAGAGATTTAAAAGTTCGTGTGTGTGCGAGTTTTCATCTGAGCTGCCTCCTGGTGTTATCTCTGCTACCACATTTTTTGCAATATTCCTCCATTTTAGGTGCCTTAGGTTGAAGTCCCCCAGGAGCAAGATGTTGGGGGCAGGAGCTGGAAGGTTTTCCAAACAGTTGTCAATTTTCAGAAGCTGTTCCGGGAATTGTTGTGACGTTGCATCCGGAGGCTTGTATACAACCACGATGGCCAGGTTTTGATTCTCGATCTTTACTGCTAAAACTTCAACTACATCTTTTGAGGCATTTAGTAGTTCTGAGCATATAAGTGACTGTGATATACAGGCCAACCCCCTCCCTTTTGTCTGTTCACTCTGTCACATCTGTATAGGTTGTAGCCCGGGATCCATATTTCATTGTAAGCAGTCCACGGATGTAAGGTATTTTGTTGTTCGTCGCTGGCTTTAGACCCTGTATATTTGCAAAGATGAATGTCGTCGGATTGGTGGTATGGGGGAGGGTCTTTTTTTCCTGGCACTAATATCTAGAAAAAAAGAACCCCAGGGTAGAGGACCACAGGAAATAAAAAAAATAGGAAAGATAGAACCCCAGGGAAGAATGAACGCTAGGAAAAATAGAACTCCAGGGTAGATAACCCCTGGGTAGAAACCCCAGGAAGAAACATCACTGAGACAAATAGAACCCTAGGGTAGAAGAACCCAGGGTACAAAACCTCAAGGAGAAAAGAAGATTAGGAAGGTAGAACCCCAGAGCAGAGGACCCCAGGATAGGGAAAACCAGGGAAGAAAGAACACTAGGGAATATGAAACCTCAGGGAAGAGAACCACAGAAAAGAAAGAACAATAGGAAAGATAGAACTCAGTGAAGAATGAACACTAGGAAAATAGAACTCCAGGGTTGATAACCCCTGGGTAGAAAACACCAGAAAGAAAAAAAAAACTCTGGGAAAAATAGAACCCTAGGAGTAGAGGAACCCTGGGGAGATGATCCCAGTGTAGAGAACTCCAGAGAAGAGAACGCCAGATAAAAAAGAACACTAGGAAAGATGGAACCCCATGTAGAGGACCCTATTGTAGAGAACCCGAAGGTAGAAGACCCCAGGTTAGAGAATCCCAGGAAAAAAAAACACTAGGAAAGATAGAACCCCAAGGTTGAAGAACCACATGGAAGAAAGAACACTAGGAACCCAGATTAAAGAACCCCAGGGAAAAAAAGAGAACTATTAGAAATAGAACTCCAGGGTAGAGGATTCCAGTGTAGAGAACTCCATTTTAGGGAACCCCAGGATAGAGAAGCACAGGGTAGATAACCCCAGGGTAGAGGAACCCAGGTTAGAGAACCACAGGAAAGAAAGAAGACTAGTACAGATGGAATCCCAAGGTAGATGAACCCTGGCTGTCTTCAAGCAGGCACTGGACAGGCACCTAAAGTCGGTACCTGACCGGTAGAGAACCATAATGAAGAAAGAACACTAGGAAAGACCCAGGATGGATCCCAGGATAGAGTACCCCATGGAAGAAATAACACTAGTAGAGATAGAACCCTAGGGTAGAGAACCCCATGGAAGAAAGAAATCTGAGAGAGATAGAAACCCAGGGTAGAGGATCCCATGGTATAGAACTCCAGAGTAGAGGATCCCAGAGTAGAATATCCCAGGGTAGAGAATCTCATGGTAGAGGATCTAAAGGTAGAGGATCCCAGGGAGGAAGATCCCAGAGTAGAGGATTAAAGTGCAGATGATCCCAAAGTAGATGACCACAGAGTAGAAGACTCCAACATGGAAAGAACCCAGAGGGAGTTTTAAGTTTTAAGTTACTACTGAAGACAAAGACAGATATTACTATTTAGTGTGAAGTGAAGCTTGAGTCTTAGATTTCACACCGTACCTATGGACGCTCCAAACACGAGAGCTATAGTCCGTGTTTTTTTAATATTCCCTACTATAGTCTTTACTATTTCCTCAAAATGTGAACACTTAAATAGAAAGGTAGGTTTATTTATTATGTTGGATTTGATTTAAATAATAATAATAATAATAATAATAATAATAATAATAATAATAATAATATTATTATTATTATTATTATTATTATTATTTTTATTATTATTATTATTATTTTTATTATTATTATTATTATTATTATTATTATTATTATTATAACAACAATAATAATAATTATAATAAAGGACCCCAATGGAAATAAGTCACTCTGTCTGACTTTTTTGGGTTATCCTAGGTTCTCTACACAAATGCTGCTATGTATGATAATGTATGTAAATGTATTTGTGTATACCTGAATAAACTTACTTACTTATAATAATAATTATAATGATAACAATAATAATAATTATAATAATAATTATAATGATAATAATAATAAGTATAATAATATTAATAATAATAATAATAAAATAATATTGTTATTGCTATACCTATACAGACGTACGAACCACAGCCCGGCTGGTCAAGTATTGACTTTAGGTGTGTGTCCAGTTCCCTTTTGAAAACAGGTACGGGTCTAATGGTAATAACCCTAAGGTATCCTGGAAGGCAGTTGAACAGATGATGTAATCCGGAATTTGCACCTTTAAGAGGTTGCCTCATTTTTGTCTTCCAATTTTTCGATATTTTGCTCATATCTCGAGAATGATTCATCCAATTTGGGCTGTGTAAATATCCTAATTTACATTTTTTTGTGAATATTAGTTTTTGTATATGATGCCTTGTGAGTGCCACGTCTGATAAATTTCAAATCTTTAAAGAAAATGTTTAACTTAACTAACTTATTATTATTATTGTCATTATTATTATTATTATTATTATTATTATTATTATTATTATTATTATTATTATTGTCACTATCGTTAGTATTATTGTATAAATTCAATACTATGCGTGTTACATGTTACTATGATAATGACATATGATAAAGATAAGTTGATAAGTAAGACACATGTACAACCATGTACTTCCCGGTAAAAGTAGGTCTTAGACAGGGATGTGTAATGTCACCATGGTTGTTTAATATATTTATAGATGGGGTTGTAAAAGAAGTAAATGCTAGGGTGTTGGGGAGAGGGGTGGGATTAAATTATGGAGAATTAAATGCAAAATGGGAGTTGACACAGTTACTTTTTGCTGATGATACTGTTCTTATGGGAGATTCTAAAGAAAAGTTGCAAAGGTTAGTGGACGAGTTTGGGAGAGTGTGTAAAGGTAGAAAGTTAAAAGTGAACATAGATAAGAGTAAGGTGATGAGGGTATCAAACGATTTAAACAAAGAAAAATTGGATATCACATTGGAGAGAGGGATTATGGAAGAAGTAAATGTTTTCAGATATTTGGGAGTTGACGTGTCAGCGGATGGGTTTATGAAGGATGAGGTTAACCATAGAATTGATGAAGGAAAAAAGGTGAGTGGTGCGTTGAGGTATCTGTGGAGACAAAAACGTTATCCATGGAGGCAAAGAAGGAATGTACGAAAGTATAGTGGTACCAACACTCTTATATGGGTGTAAAGCATGGGTTGCAAATGCTGCAGCGAGGAGGAGGCTGGAGGCAGTGGAGATGTCCTGTCTAAGGGCAATGTGTGGTGTAAATATTATGCAGAAAATTCGGAATGTGGAAATTAGGAGAAGGTGTGGAGTTACTAAAAGTATTTGTCAGAGGGCTGAAGAGGGGTTGTTGAGGTGGTTTGGTCATTTAGAGAGAATGGATCAAAGTAGAATGACTTGGAGGGCGTATAAATCTGTAGGGGAAGGAAGGCGGGGTAGGGGTCGTCCTAGAAAAGGTTGGAGGGAAGGGGTAAAGGAGGTATTGTGGGCAAGGGGCTTGGACTTCTAGCAAGCATGTGTGAGCGTGTTAGATAGGAGTGAATGGAGACGAATGGTTTTCGGGACATGACGATCTGTTGGAGTGTGAGCAGGGTAACATTTTGTGAAGGGATTCAGGGAAATCAGTTAATTGATTTAGTTGGATTTGAGTCCTGGAAATGGGAAGTACAATGCCTGCACTTTAAAGGAGGGGTCTGAGATAGTGACAGCTGGGAGGGACTATTCTCAGCTGTCGTATCTGAGCTACTCTGCAAAGACAGTGATTATGTATGAGTGAGGTGAAAGTGTTGAATGATGATGAAAGTAGTTTCTTTTTGGGGATTTTCTTTCTTTTTGGGTCACCCTGCCTCGGTGGGAGACGACCGACTTGTTGAAGAAGAAGAATAATAAGATGTACAAAAGTTAGGAATATTTATTCCGAAACATTTCGCCTACTCAGCAGGCTTCTCCAGTCGAATACAAAGGAGACAGCAGAAGCAGTAGAGATGTAGAGACGATGTAATCAGTCCATCACCCTCAAAGACGTAGTTTCCCAGGGTGACACCTAACTGATTCACATGTGTGTGGCAAATTGCCATGGGAAAGCAAAGTAATCAGTTAAGATCGATGAGTGAGAATGAGTAACTCCATTTCATTGGATCAAGAACCCGTTCATCCGCATCACTGCACCTACATTCAAGGACAGAAAATCGAAAAGAAAAACACTTAGAAAACATCTAAAGTTTTATTGAGCAATATATTTAAAACAAGATGACACCTGTGAACATTATCTTTGCCTGGTGTTTGACTTATAGCATGTGTGTGGCATACAGCAAGTGTGTGGCTTACAGCAGGTGTGACTCACAGCAGGTGTCTACCTGGAGTCTACCTGGGGGGTCCATGACCCGGCCTCTCAGTGGATCGCTACCTGATCAGCCCGGCTGATCCGGCACCTACTTTAGTTATCTGTCCAGTTTCCTCTTGAAGGCAGCCAGGGGTGTATTGGTAATTCCCTTTATGCCTGAAGGGAGGCTGTTGAACAGTCTTAGGCCCCGGACACTTTCTCTTAGTGTACCAATGGCGCCCCTACTCTTCATTGGGGTATGTTGCATCGCCTGCCAAGTCTTTTGCTTTCGTAGGGAGTGATTTCTGTGTGCGATCAGGGACCAGTCCCTTTAGGATTTTCCAGGTGTATATTATGATCTAGCTCTCTCGCCTGCGCTCCAGTGAGTGCAAGTCAAGTGATTTCAAGTGCTTCCAGTAGTTAAGGTGTTGACGGAACTTATATGTGCAGTAAGGTTCTCTCTGTACCTCCTCCAGATCTGCGATATCACCTGCTTTGAATGGAGATGTTAATGTACAGAAGTATTCCAGCTTAGAGAGAAAAAGTGATTTAAAAAAGGATCATCACTGACATTGCATCATTTGTTTTGAACGTTCTCATTATCTCTCCTATCATTTTCCTCGCAGATGTGATAATGGCATTGTTGTAAACCTTGAAGGTGAGATCCTGAGACATTACCACTCCCAGGTCATTCACATTACTTTTCCGCTCTATTGTGTGATTAGAGTGTGTAGTATACTCAGTTCTAGCTATTATTTCTTCCAGTTTTCCATAACGGAGTGGTGAGAATATGACTTATTGAACATCATATTGTTCTCCGTTGCCCATTGGAAAACTTGGTTTATATCATCTTGGAAATTTACCGTGTCCTCAATGAATGACACACTCATGCAGATCCTAGTATCGACTGCAAAAGGATGATACGGTGCTATGGTTTACATCTCTGTCTATGTCCGATATGAGGATGAGGAACAGGATGGGGGCGAGTACTGTGCCTTGTGGAACAGAGCTCTTCACTTTGGCAGCTTCGGATTTAACTCTGTTTACCACTACTCTTTGTGTTCGATTGGTTAGAAAGTTGAAGATTCATCTGCCCACTTTTTCAGTTATCCCCTTTATCACCCATTCTCTGCGCTATTACACCATGATCGCACTTGTCAAAGGCTTTTCAAATTCTGTGTATTCTACATCTGTATTATGTTTGTCTTCCAGTGCATCCAAGACCATATCATAGTGGTCCAGTAGTTGCGAGAGGCAGGAGCGACCTGCTCTGAACCCATGTTGCCCTGGATTGTGCAATTGTTTGGAATCCAAGTGGCTTGCAATAATGCTTCTTGGAACTCTTTCAAAGATTTTTATGATGTGGGACGTTAGAGCTATTGCCTTGGGCTGAGTGTATGGGAATATTGTCAATGGCTTTTACAAAGTCTAGTGGAGTTAGGGTTGTCTGAAATTTGGCTCATTCATGAAAAAATCATTTTGATTGTCGATCTTTAGACTGATTAGGCTCACTAAACACAGAATCGTATTAAGATTTCAGTATCTCACTCATTTCTTTGTTGTCATCTGTGTAAGTTCCGTCTTGTCTGAGGAGGGTTCCAATACTAGATGTGGTTTTTGCCTTGGTTTTGGCATATGAAAAAACATATTTTGAAATTCTTTCAATTTCACAAATCGTTTTTAGCTCCACCTGTCTTTCCTGGATCCTGTATGAATCCTTTAACTTCAGTTGACAGGAAGTTTATCTTTTCAAGGCACTGGTTAGAATCCATGTTATTTAAGATATCTTCCCAACATGTTTCATTTAGGACATGGTTTACCTGGTCCCAGTTGATGTTCTGGTTGAAGTTGTATTTGGTGAAGGCACCCTCGTAGCTGTGTGTATTTAGCTGATCAGCACCCCTGTGCATGTAAGTCTGGACTTCGATTACATTGTGATCACAATTATTTTTTTTTATTATTTTGTTATGCTTCTTACCAGGTCCACATTATTTGTAAAAATAAGTTCAAGTGCATTCTCCAGTCTTGTTGACTCCACTATCTGCTGGCTTAGGGTGTGTTTGTTACAGAAAATCAGCAGCTTATGTGTGTGTGACTTTTCATCTGAGCTGCCTCCAGGGATTGTTTCTGCTTTAACATCATTTGCTTCATTCTTCCATTTTGTATGTCTTAGATTGAAATCACCAAGCAGTAAGATGTTTGGGGATGGAGCTGGAAGGCTTTCCAGACAGTAATCAATTTTCAGTAGCTGTTCCTTGAACTGTTGGAAGGTTGCATCTGGTGGCTAATATACAACCACGATGACTAGGATTTGGTTCTCGAACTTTATTGTTAAAACTTCAACTACATCATTTGTTGTGTTCAGTATTTCCGTGCAAATGAGCGACTCTTTGACATACAGGTAAACCCCCCTTGTTTCCTTTCCTTTCTGTCGCATCTAAAAAGGTTGTACCCAGTTCTCCAAATTTCATTGTCAAAATGATCTTATGTGTGGGTCTCTGTGAAGGCTGCAAACATTGCATTTGACTCCTCTAGAAGTCCACTGATAGAAGGTATTTTGTTGTTGGTGGATGGCTTAAGGCCCTGTATATTAGCAAATATAAATGAGGTCGTGTTGTATGTTAGCTGGGAAGATTTTGTCGTTGGCATCAGTAGTCGTGGTTCTGGAGGGACATAGGGGGGAGGGCACTGGCTGTGCCTCCAGTCCAGCAAGACTCCAAGCTGCTGGACTATTTTCGTAATTTCTTTCCATTTTCTTTCTTCGTTTCCTGGACTAAAAAATCACTCTGTGATTTACAGCAGGTGAGACTTAGAGCAGGTGTGACTTACAGCACGTGGGACTTACAGCAGGTGTGACTTACAGCACGTGTGACTTACAACACGTGGGACTTACAGCAGGTGTGACTTACAGCACGAGTGACTTACAGCACGTGGGACTTACAGCACGTGTGACTTACAGCACGTGGGACTTACAGCACGTGTGACTTACAGCAAGTGTGACTTACAGCAGGTGTGTGGCTTAGAGCAGGTGTGTGACTTGCATCAGGTGTGACTCACAGCAGGTGTGGCTTACAGCAGGTGTGTGGCTTACAGCAGGTGTGTGGCTTACAGCAGGAGTGTGACTTACAGCAGGTGTGACTCACTGCAGGATTGTGGTTTACAGCAGGTGTGTGGTTTACAGCAGGTGTGACTTACAGCAGGTGTGGCTTACAGCAGGTGTGTGACTTACAACACGTATGTGACTTACAGCAGGTGTGACTTACTGCAGGTGTGTGGTTTACAGCAGTTGTGACTTAAAGCAAGTGTGGTTTACAGCAGGTGTGACTTTGCAGCAATTGTGACTTACAGCAGGTGTAGCTTATAGCAAGTGTGTTGCTTACAGCAGGTGTGTGACTTACATGAAGTGTGACTTACAACAGGTGTGTGGCTTACATCAGGTGTGTGGCTTACATCAGGTGTGTGGCTTACACAGGTGTGACTTGCATCAGGTGTGGCTTATAGCAGGTGTGTGGCATACAGCAGGTGTGTGACTTACAGCAGGTGTGGTTTACAGCAGGTTTGACTTTGCAGCAGGTGTTACTTACAGCAGGTGTGGCTTACAGCAGGTGTGTGGCTTACAGCAGGTGTGACTTATAGCAGGTAAGACTTACAGCAGGTGTGACTTACAGCAGGTGTGACTTACAGCAGGTGTGACTTACAGCAGGTGTGACTTACAGCAGGTGTGTGGCTTACTTCAGGTGTGGCTTTCAGCAGGTGTTTCTTAACGCAGGTGTGACTTAATACAACTGTGGCTTTCAACAGGCATTGCTTACACCTGGTAGTGCTACAGAGCAGGTGTGACTTACAGCAGGTGTTGCTTATATCAGGTGTGATTTACAGCAGGTATGGCTTACATGAGTTGTGACGTACAGCAGATGTGGATTACAAGAGATCTGGCAAACTGCTTGTGTGAAGTACAGCAGATGTGGCTTAGATCAAGTGTGATATAGAGTAGGTGTGACTTACAGCAGGTGTGGTTTGTAGGTGTGGTAAACAGGTGTGACAAAGCAGGTGTGGCTTACAAGAAGTATGACTTAAGTTAACCCTTAAACTGTCCAAACGTAGATCTACGTTTTCACTGCCAGCACTCCGAATATTTTTTATAAAAAAATATTTTTTTAATTAAAGGGGACAATTTTCTGTATGTAATAAGAGCAAAAAAAAGTTTTAGGATCAGTACTTACCGAGATATAAGACTGCGAAGTTGGCACTGGATGCTCATCTGACGGTAACATCGAGTCCTGCCTCTTGCAGTAGTGTTGCCGATATACCTTTTTTTCTCGTTTTTATTTTAATTTATATAATTTTTATGCTCTGATAATGACAATTTATAATAGTTCTTGTGATTTCATAGCCAATCTGTGTTCTGACACTAATATTTGGTACTAAAATAGTACTCAAATAGTCACAATCACACTGACAGACGAACATTTTCACCTACCTTGGTCATTTACTATTGTCTAGAAATATATAGAAAGTATTTATAAGTCTCAGCAATGTTTTAGACATGCTGGGGTATATATGAAACTCCTGGAAGCATGTCTGTCTTTCTGTCTGTCTGTCTGTCTATCTGTCTGTCTGTCTCTCTTTCTCTCTGTCTATCTCTTTGTCTGTCTATTTGTCTGTCTATCTGTATGTCTAGCTCTGCTTATCTGTTTGTAGCTCTGCTTATCTGTCTGTCTGTCTGTCTAGCTCTGCTTATCTGTCTTTTTGTCTGCCTGTGTGTGTCTGTCTTTCCATCTGCTTGTCTCTTTGTCTCAGGGAGCGGCTTGTAAACCAACAGGTATTACACACGATGCAGTCGTCACCCTGAGCAAGTGAAAAGCGTATTACTTGCCAGTTATGCTTATTATGCCTTATATCTACAAGCACTGTATAGCACTTTGCCTGGATTTTTTTGGGTTATCCTTTGTAATTTACACTATGTATAATAACTGTACTTATGTGTACCTGTGAGAGACAAGAGACAGACAGAGACATAGACAGACAGACAAAGATATAGACAGACAAACAGAGATATAGACAGAGACAGATACAGACAGAGAGACAGCAAAAGTCAGTCAGCCAGCTAGCCAGCCAGCTAGCCAGCCGGCCAGGAACCGGCCACCCAGCAGGCCAGGCTGCCGAATACGCATTACACATGTTCCAGAATAGTTTGTTTTTACTTAGGGCATAGGTTATAGGACATTCTGGCTGGATGACAATACCAGTGGTATCAGAAATGAAAGAATGTTGCACAAATGTTGCACATGGGTTATTATCGAGGTTTTTTATATTTCCTCAACCACTTATGGCCCCATCCATTTCAAAGCCACTAAACTCTGGGTCAACATCACTTTCCTCTTAAAAGGGGAATGTTAATACGATATGACATCAGTGAATCCCTGGTGTTTGCCACGCTATTTGCTCTAGCTGGCGCTCAATTGAACTGGTGCTCCCACAAGGTACTAAGTGGTCCCAGATTCTTTTAATACTGCGCACACCGAGTGTTAAGGCATCGCAGGCCAATCGTGCGAAATTTGGAGGCAGGAAAAATAAAACGTAGATATACGTTTTGGGCGCTAGCGGTACAAACGTAGATCTACGTTTGGACAGTTGTGGCTTACAAGAGGTATGACTTAAAGCAGGTGTGGCTTACAGGAGGTGTGACTTAAAGCAGGTGGGGCTTATAGGAGGTGTGTCATACAGCAGGAGTGAATTACAGCAGGTGTGGATTACATCAGGTTTGTCTTATAGCAGATGTGACTTTTATCATGTGTGGATTTCATCAGGTTTGATTAATAGCAGGTGTGGCTTACAACAGATTTGGCTTATAGAAGGTGGGGCTTATAGAAGCTGTAGCTTATAACAGGTGTGGATTACAACACATTTGGATTTCAGAAGGTGAGAGTTACAGCAGGTGTGGCTTACAGGAGGTGTGCCGTTGAGCAGGTGTGATTTACAGCGGATGAAGTTTACTGGAGGTGTGGTTTCAAGCTGCTGTGCCTAAGAACAGGTGTGGCTTATGTCAGGAATTGCTTTCAGGAAGTGGAACTTGCAGTCGACGTTGCTTAAAGCAGGTGCCCCTTACCGCTGGTGGTGTCTACAGCAGGTGGTGAATACAGCAGGTGTGGCTTACAGGTGTGGCTTACAACAGATTTGCCTTACAAGTTGTGTGCGTTACAGCAGGTATGCCTTATACCTGGTGTGGCTTACAGGAGGTGTGACTTATAGGAGGTGGGACTTGCAGTAGGTGTGGTTTACAGCAGGTGTGACTTACCCGGAGATCTGCCTTACAAAATGTGTTACAACAGGTGTACCTTATAGCTAGTGTGACTGTCAGCATGGATGATTTACAGCAGGTGTGTCTTACATCAGGTGCGATTTACAGTAGTTTCTGGTCCACGCAAGTGTGGGTAACAACAGGTGTATCTTACAGAAGGTGGTGCTTACAAGTGTGGCTTACAGCAGGTGGTGCTTACCAGTGTGGCTTACAGCGTCTGTGCCTTAAAGTAGGTGTGACTTACAACAGCTGGTGGGGTTTACAGTAGGGTTGGCTTACAGCAGGTGTGTGGGTAATAGGTGTAACATACAGCAGGTGTGACTTATAGCACTTGTGACTTACGGCAGTTGTAGATTACAGCAGGTGTGACTTACTGTAGGTGTGGCTGTCTCTCCTAGCTTGTGTGAGGCGCCGCTCCCTACATGTGTAGTCTCTCGTCGTTGTCTGAATAGGACGACAAATTGTAAATGATGACTGTGAGAATGTTGCTCTTACGGTCGTGTTAGATGACTGGCGGGTGAGGTTGGAGGAGGAGGAGGGGTTAGCAGCGGGGATGGGCAGAGAAGAGGGTCCTCGGGTGGGGTGGTGGAGGGTTGATGGGAATCCTGTGGACTGTACGATGGGTCTTTGCAGTTCATGAGCCAAATATGGTATAATTATCTTACTGAGGAGCATAAAGCTATGATCTGTAGATAATCTTATTGCTGAACCGTCTGTGATGGATGAAATTTCTCCAGCGACATTTGACAAATGTTTGAAATTTGTCTCTTTCTTAAATTTATCTTGTCGTAGAGAAATGCTTTTAGCACTTTTTTACACAAAAAGAACTTTGTCCATGGAAGTAAAGAGGGGAATGTATGAGAGTATAGTTATACCAACACTCTTATATGGGTGTGAAGCATGGGTGATGAATGTTGCAACGAGGAGAAGGCTGGAGGCAGTGGAGATGTCATGTCTGAGGTCAATGTGTAGTGTGAATATAATGCAGAGAATTCGTAGTTTGGAAATTAGGAGGAGGTGTGGGATTACCAAAACTATTATCCAGAGAGCTGAGGAGGGGTTGTTGAGGTGGTTCGGACATGTAGAGAGAATGGAACGAAACAGAATGACTTCGAGAGTGTATAAATCTATAGTGGAGGGAAGGCGGGGTAGGGGTCGGCCTAGGAAAGGTTGGAGGGAGGGGGTAAAGGAGGTTTTGTGTGCGAGGGGCTTGGATTTCCAGGAAGCATGCATGAGCGTATTTGATAGGAGTGAATGGAGACAAATGGTTTTAATACTTGACGTGCTGTTGGAGTGTGAGCAAAGTAACATTTATGAAGTGATTCAGGGAAACCGGCAGACCGGACTTGAGTCCTGGAGATGGGAAGTACAGTGTCTGCACTCTGAAGGAGGGGTGTTAGTGTTGCAGTTTTATAACTGTAGTGTAAAGCACCCCTCTGGCAAGACAGTGATGGAGTGAATGATGATGAAAGTTTTTCTTTTCGGGCCACCCTGCCTTGGTAGGAATCGGCCGATGTGTTAATATATATATATATATATATATATATATATATATATATATATATATATATATAACATCTTAATAATATAATATATATTTACATAGACTATATATACTAGTATATATATATTTTAACCACAGGACACAATCTAAAAGATGGGAGCCAGCAGAGCTAAGCATGAATTGGATATATTTAATTCAACAATATATGCACTTTCGAGGCCATACACTTTCAGACAGTTTAATGCATAATATATAGAATAACTGAATACTATTCTTGAAAATGAAGCAAATTCTAAAATATATTGTTATAATCTAAATTACAAAATTCTTCACTTTGGCAAAGAAACTTAGGACATTGTATGGGTCAGTCCTGGATCACTGTCAAGTCACAAATGAGTGGCGAAAAGTAGAAAAGGCCAGAATACTGTGTCCTGTGCCTCGGCTGCCAATATGCATGGGTGGAAACGTTAGGAAAGTTTCCCTACACCTGTTGCCTCTTTTCATCTAGCAGTAAGTAGGTACCTGAGTGTTAGTCAACTGTTTGGGTCGCATCGTGGGGCGTGGTATTATACCATAGATAGGGCTGGGCTTTGAAATGAGGTAAGATAACAAGTCTTAGCCTGTAAAATTACTTTGTGGTGGTCGTCGAAAAAAGTAGCAACAGTGAAAATAGTAATTGAGTAGAGATAATTAATAGTAATAGTAATACAAGCAGTGTGGTAGTAGTAGTAGTAGTAACAGTACTAATAGTAGTAGTAGTAGTAGTAGTAATATTCGTTGTAGTTGTAGTAGTATTAGCAGCAGTAGTAATAGTAGACTTAGAAGTAGCACATAGGAGTAATAGAACAGAGGAGCACTGCTGGAAATCTAACCCAATCAGAGCAAAATTAGTGATAGAGAAATGAGAGTGAGTCACACTTGAAGACAGTAGAGAATGAATTATCTCATCAAGTGAACAGAGAAGTGCTGTAGTGTTTACTGTCCAAGCTACGAAAGAAAAGTAAGGAAGAAAGAAAAGTGAGAAGACAGGAAAGGCAGAAGAAAGGAAAAATGAAGGAAAAGAGTGAGGGAGCCAGTATATATAGCACAGGGGACAGAGACGGGACAAAGTTAGGAAGAAAAAAGTAGTGGTAGTGGTAGTACCATTACCACTACTTTTTTTTAATCTTAGACACAATAATGCTTATGCCACAGGTGTATAAGAACAATATTCAATCATACTAGTCCACTTCTCAGACAAAACAAGGACTGACAGAAACGACATGTTATATAAGATTTTTATCCCTTCAAGATCCTTGTTATTAATGTCTTTGATTCTTTTCAAAGGTACCACTGCTTTGGTATCAAGCTGTTTGTGTTGTGTGATTCTGAAACTGCTCTGGTATTGGATCTAATTGTGTTTACAGGCAGCAAAACACTGAAAGATACCAGGAAGTTATTGGGTATCTAAGATGTTGTGGTGAGAACAATGATGGAACCAGATCTTGATAAGGGGCATACATTATACACGGATAACTGGTACACAAGCCCCTTACTTAGTGATTTCGTGTGTAAAACTATCACACAAGTGTGTGATACAGTGCCTGGAACACGTAAACATATGCTCAGGTTTAACAAGAGATTGTTACATTGTTGATATAGATTTCCACAACGAAATGAAAGACACTGGAAGGGTGAATAAAGACACCATTGTACCCATTCTGACACCTGTGGCTGTCATTGATTACACAATCAATATGCGTTTGGAGGACAAATGTGACATGCAAATTGTATTTGCTGTGTTCGCACGAGTTATAAGTGGTTTAGGAAAATCTTCTTCCATCTCGTGGACATTTCAGTGCTCAAGTACATATGAGAACCAGAAACAGACAACCGCATGCCCACTATTGTTTGTCTGTAATTAGGCAAATAATATGCAAATACCAGGTCACAACACCTGCCGTGCACCTGCGACCCCAGTGATCACCAACTACCCTTTCGTTTGAAGCAAGATGATCACTTCCTAACGACAGCTGCAGAGCATAAATGGGTTTAAAAGAGAAGTTATGTCTGTGTAGTGACTGTCGTTTTATGAGTGGCGAGTGTAAAACAACGCTGTGTATGAGGTCATGTTTTATGAGTGGTGAGTGTAAAACAACGCTGTGTATGAGGTCATGTTTTATGAGTGGTGAGTGTAAAACAACGCTGTGTATGAGGTCATGTTTTATGAGTGGTGAGTGTAAAACAACGCTGTGTATGAGGTCATGTTTTATGAGTGGTGAGTGTAAAACAACGCTGTGTATGAGGTCATGTTTTATGAGTGGTGAGTGTAAAACAACGCTGTGTATGAGGTCATGTTTTATGAGTGGGGAGTGTAAAACAACGCTGTGTATGAGGTCATGTTTTATGAGTGGTGAGTGTAAAACAACGCTGTGTATGAGGTCATGTTTTATGAGTGGTGAGTGTAAAACAACGCTGTGTATGAGGTCATGTTTTATGAGTGGGGAGTGTAAAACAACGCTGTGTATGAGGTCATGTTTTATGAGTGGTGAGTGTAAAACAACGCTGTGTATGAGGTCATGTTTTATGAGTGGGGAGTGTAAAACAACGCTGTGTATGAGGTCATGTTTTATGAGTGGTGAGTGTAAAACAACGCTGTGTATGAGGTCATGTTTTATGAGTGGGGAGTGTAAAACAACGCTGTGTATGAGGTCATGTTTTATGAGTGGGGAGTGTAAAACAACGCTGTGTATGAGGTCATGTTTTATGAGTGGGGAGTGTAAAACAACGCTGTGTATGAGGTCATGATTTATGAGTGGGGAGTGTAAAACAACGCTGTGTATGAGGTCATGTTTTATGAGTGGGGAGTGTAAAACAACGCTGTGTATGAGGTCATGTTTTATGAGTGGGGAGTGTAAAACAACGCTGTGTATGAGGTCATGTTTTATGAGTGGGGAGTGTAAAACAACGATGTATATGAGGTCATGTTTTAAAAAGTTCCACAGACTGCACAGTTCTAGAAACATGTTCATTACATGTATTTATGTATGTAAATATTTGAACAGTAGTAATGTGAAAATTTTGTACGTGTGTTTGTTTGTTTTTGCTTTGTAAACAAGCTTTGTAAACAATGTACTGTTGACACAACGGGCGGGTATACGTACGCTGTGCTTTATATGGGTCTCACGGGACACATTAGTTAATGGAAAATATAAAAAAAGTACAAAACGCCAGAAAAAAAATTAAAAAAAAAAAATAAAATAAAAAAAAAGTGAAGTGCGCGGCAGTCACCGATGTTACCGTCAGTCATCCACCTTCAACCTCACGGTCAATCGGTCATCCACCTTCAACCTCACGGTCAGTCAGTCATCCACCTTCAACCTCACGGTCAGTCGGTCATCCACCTTCAACCTCACGGTCAGTCGGTCATCCACCTTCAACCTCACGGTCAGTCAGTCATCCACCTTCAACCTCACGGTCAGCCGGTCATCCACATTCAACCTCACGGTCAGTCGGTCATCCACTTTCAACCTCACGGTCAGTCGGTCATCCACCTTCAACCTCACGGTCAGTTAGTCATCCACCTTCAACTTCACGGTCAGTCGGTCATCCACTTTCAACCTCACGGTCAGTCGGTCATCCACCTTCAACCTCACGGTCAGTTAGTCATCCACCTTCAACTTCACGGTCAGTCGGTCATCCACCTTCAACCTCACGGTCAGCTGGTCATCCACCTTCAACCTCACGGTCAGTCGGTCATCCACCTTCAACCTCACGGTCAGCTGGTCATCCACCTTCAACCTCACGGTCAGTCGGTCATCCACCTTCAACCTCACTGTCAGTCGGTCATCCACTTTCAACCTCACGGTCAGCTGGTCATCCACCTTCAACCTCACGGTCAGCTGGTCATCCACCTCCAACCTCACGGTCAGCTGGTCATCCACCTTCAACCTCAGGGTCAGCTGGTCATCCACCTCCAACCTCACGGTCAGCTGGTCATCCACCTTCAACCTCACGGTCAGTCGGTCATCCACCTCCAACCTTACGGTCAGCTGGTCATCCACCTTCAATCTCACGGTCAGCTGGTCAACCACCTCCAACCTCACGGTCAGCTGGTCAACCACCTCAACCTCACGGTCAGCTGGTCATCCACCTTCAATCTCACGGTCAGCTGGTCAACCACCTCTAACCTCACGGTCAGCTGGTCATCCACCTCTAACCTCACGGTCAGCTGGTCATCCACCTCCAACCTCACGGTGAGCCGGTCATCCACCTTCAACCTCACGGTCAGCCGGTCATCCACCTTCAACCTCACGATAAGTACTGATAGGAATTTTTTTACCACTTTTAATCTATGAGAATATTTTTTTTTAATTTTGGATACTGGGAGCAAGTTTCATTTCGGGGGTGTGGACAGTGGAAGGTTTAATTCAAGAAAGACATCAGTAGGTATAGGAGGATTCAGCAGCCTGTCGTTGGGCTTCACTATGAGAAAACTGAGATCATCGTTTCCTCTAGAGGTTCTGTTTGTTATCCTCTTGTATCCTGGCTGGCCAAAGCTCTCACTCTTTTTCTTTACTCTTTTTTCTCCCAGCTTACCTTCGTCACTCTCAAGACTTCATCGCACGTGATTAACCACATCCGACCTGTAGGATGCTAAGTCTTGACGCTGAGTGTCTTTACTAATGTTCTTTTGATGAACTCTCGTTTTCTTAGTGAAGGCCAATGAAGGCTACTTCATCTCCTAATACCCATTGATGTTTATATGATATTATTAGCTATTATGCGGAATTTAACTCTTTTCAGGGTAAATTTTATTCGCAAACTTTTGTTGTTTCTAAGGGCTCCTTTGTATCCCCTGCCCTTGATTATCTGTGCATGGAGTATACTGAAAATGTGCTACTTCCCACTACTGGGGTACGTCCTTCGCTCAGGCTTCGTTATGCTGATGATGGTTCTGCTTTCTGGCCACATAGCTGTAGTCTCTTGTAGTCGTAAGCTCCTCTCACCCATGTGTGGGTTATTTGTGTATTGTTCCAGTCACGGTGTTGTGTCTTTTTCTTCTTTCTGCTACTACTACTGTACTGGTAATTATTTCATAACTGCTACACTCTCTACTATTACCGTTACCACTGTTACTACTAATACTAATACTATTACAATTGCTATTACCTCAGTATTTCTTCTTCCACTGCTTCTACCTTTACTGCCACAACTACTATTACTGCAGGTAATCTTACAAGTACCACTACTATTTCTTTTACTACCACCACTACTATTGCTAATATTTTTCTCCTTCTATTTCTACTCCTCTCTTCTTCGTCTCCTACCTCTCACAGTGTCTTCTGGGCTTCTCTATTTTTTCTTGCTTCAATTGTGACTTGACAATGATCCAAGACGAACTGAAATAGCGTCATGATGATCCTCTCCTAAGTATTGTGATTTTTATTCTTTGTTTCATGAATTTTATCTGACCAAATGTGTATCATAATCGTCGTCATTATCATCATTATCGTCTTCGTAAGTATCATCATCACCATCGTCATCATCATCATTAATATCAACTTATTTTTGCAAGATAGCAACTTGCAGGATGCTGTGCTGCTGAAATGGCTCACAATGCAGGCACACTGTGACCTACTAGCACAAACACATCAGCGTGACATTATAGCAGAATTAATACTGATGCCTGATAACCTCTCGCTCATTGGATAAAACGTCTTCCGTCGTCGTTTTTATCCAGTGGTATCCTTTAATGTGGTTATTACGAACAAAGGCGATGTCTGGTGGGACTGTTGTTCGTGTTCGTAAATAAGTCATCAAACTCTCAACCAGGTAGCGCATGGACAAAGCAAAAACAGCAGAGATAAATTCTTAATCCATGTATTCGTTTACCAAAACTCTTTATAGTTATTTACACTATTTTCAGTGAATATATACAAGATGGTATATAGGAGCAAGACTCACTGTAGGAGAAGTCTTCGACCTAAGATAAGAAAGCCTGGCTATTCTGCTCCTCCAGTTGAAGACAACGCTTCAGAGTTGGCGAGCTTTCACGTGATTGGCTGATGAACCAGTAATTAGCATAACAGTGGGGCCCCGACTGTTATTCTCGGGAGAGCATTCCAAAATGAGCGTGTGACGTACGTCGAATAAATTGTAACGTACTCTTCGCAAGATATAGATCTGATACTATATCTATAAAGTCTCGTGTGGTTTCATAAGCTAAACATAAAAATGGACTAAGCAGTAATTGGGGTTGCCCAAGTAAAAGTCCTTTGGACACCATTTTTACGAAATTATAGTCGAGGGTTTTTTAATATGCAAATCTGCTGAATCGGTCCTTAGTTCTCTTGAAAAAAAAATTGTCATGCTCACAATACAATGAAATTCTCATTTCCTGGACAAGAGTGATGTATAATTGATCGGAGACATCAATGAAGCCATGTTGTGTCGAGAACTCCTTATGAAAGAGGGTTGAGCCACGGCTGGTGCTAGCCACAGTGACTATGTTTGAAAACTCTCTGACTAGATTTGTATTTGTATAGCAGAAAGCTCTCTCTTTTTTAATTTCTCCCTCATCTCCATTTCATGCAGTAACAATGTTTCCTGGGCAGTGGGGGGGAAATATACAGTACCATGGCATAATAAAAAGTGGGAATAAACTTTTGATAGGAAAGATGAAAGGGGATTTCAAGACATATTACGAAGCTTTCCTCTCATATTTCTCAAGCTCATTATGTGTTCTGTTGCGACAATTGATCAACTGCAGCAGCAGAACACGTAATGAGCCTGGGAAATATGAGAGGCAGGCTTCGTAATATAGAAGTCCTGTTCAGGAAGTGTTAATTCCCTGTTGCTATCAAGATATAGGTTAACTGTTAACTGTTCTAAGGAAGTGGGATTCGCCAAAATTCCTGAAGCAAGTTACCAAGAACTGGGAGAGAAAATCAATCATAGATCATCTTAGAATTCATCTTTAAAAAAGTCAATCCCTGGCTACCAGGTACCATCTTACTTGGCCTCTAAGATCACTATCGATTTCCACGGTGAATTACAATGTGTTGTGACATCATCATCAAGTCTTGTATTCTCTAGCTTTTCTGCAACTGCACTTCACGAGTTCGGTAGTCAACGTTCAGGTATACGTTCAGGCTTTTTACTTAGTTTCAATGAAGCATAACACTGGCCTACAAAATATGACTTGTTAAAAGTTGTCAGTTACTTTGACTTGCTTTCATATATTTTTGTTTCTGATTCCAAATATAATATCAGTTTTTTTTCTTTCACGTAATGTTTCTTCACAACACGATGTAGACTTGTACCTAAAGTGTATGCATAGAACAGTAGGTTAGCAAATAAGAAATAATATAGATAAAAACCAATATTTATTGAAGTCACACCCAGTACTATTTACAAGACTTATACAATTTACCATTAATAAAATCCAGACTCATTCTTCTTAAAATCTCTGTTTCATCCCTTCAAAACCTCACTTGTTATTCTTCCATTTATATATTTTTTTGTGATTTATGTGTGCAACATCCACTAGTAGTTAGCCATCATGACGCTTAATACCTTCTTCCCATCTACTTTATATCCTGGTGAAGACTTTCACCTTGCTCTTCACTCAAAGCTTCCAGATTTTCTGGAAAACAGTCCAAATAAGCATACTGGAAATGTATTTTGTGATTCATATTGCAGCCTAATGCCTTGATATTCTTCATCATCTTGCTCACGATTTTATTGTTGTTTAGGTCATTATAATTACCTAAGACCTTTTTTTTAATGACATCTTTGAAGGCAATCCATGCCTATTTATCATTAAGAAGAGTTTTCAAAATTATCTTCATAATGAAGTTTCCTTTTATCTAGTTCGACAAATAGCTTGCCATCCGAGAATCCCGGTAAATTCTTGCACAAAATTCTTAAACCTTCTTCATCTCGTAGTAAAGCTTTAATAATTTGCTTCATTAAGTCAAGTTTTGCGTTGAGAAAACAAGAGGATAGACATTGTTTAGATTAACCACACTGAGGTTAAGCTCACTCTGAGGGAAACTTGAGCTTTAGTGTTATAATTATTACAGTGGAACTCTGCATCATCACTGTCACTGCTTTATCGTTCAGAGCAACAGGTAGTGAGGTAGATGGAAGGTTTGTAGGCAAAAATCACTTTCTTATTATTTGTGTTGCATCTTTCTATATTACAGATGCAAAGGTAGCAGTCATCACTATGATTTTTGGTTCCCTCCAGATCGTTGGAACACCAAAAAGAAAATAATCGCACCTTTCATCCACTTCCTTAGCTCTTCTATATAACAACAGACTTTATGGAAGCTCATGATTTGTCCTGGTCTCCAACTTTCCCTTTAAAGTATGCATAGTAACTTTTTTTTTACAATTTGCGTAATATTTCTCTGTTACTTTTTATTGATAAATTCACCACAAGTATAACAGAAATAGTACGGATAATTAATACACCCAAGTGTAGCCATCGCCACAGGAACCACAGCTCTACTCTGAAACAAAACAAAAATACAATTAACAACTTTATTAAAACAAATCACAAATACAGTATATGTCCATACAGTGCAGAGACATGACGTGAACTGACAGCTATCAACTTACTTAAGTGCCCTGTGAGATTTCTCTCTCTACATTCGTATTAAGACCTGTTTTATGACGAGGGATAGTAGCAACACTATTGTAGCTGACTGGACAAAAATTGTACATGATATATAAATCTGAAGATCTTTTATGAAATCATCTCATCGAAATTAATAAGAAACTGGCAACAAATATTAGGGAAAGAAATTGATGTAGGCTTGTGTAATAACTAATCATGTTAGTTAATCCCATATTTTTCACCTCTCTTTGTTTGTTAAATGTCCACACTAAACCACTGAAAGTCTGATGAGGGGGAGATAAATCCAGAGGGCAGGATATCCGGTCTCTCTTAATGGTGTTGGGTGATACCGCACTGTGAGAGAACGCCCAACATTTTCATGGTTCTTTAAGCTTTACCATAAGGGAGGAATAACTCAAATATTTCTAGTTATTGCAGCCTCAGCCTAGAATGCTAACTAGTCCACTGCCTTGTCTGAACTGCCTCAGTTTTTTATTTCCTGGGAGACTTCAGCATTCAGGATGTGCAAATAACAATGCTGGTTCAAATGACCGTTGGAGAGACTGATCTTTGCTTACCCCACTGAACAGTACTGACGAACGTTCTGCAGTACTGCTGAAGTTACAGGTTAAGAACCGTTGTCCTACCTCAGCTTATTTGAAAGCCCAGCCCAAGGCTTTGAGATGTACAGTAACACCGACCCTAAGGATGCGAACCACAGCGGTAAGTTATTTAATGCTAGTTGAGAGGGGCGACGGGTGTAAGGAAATATGCTCAAGGTTTCTTTCTGCTTGTGTCAGGTTGAAATCCAGGTCTCTCAACTGTGAACCGAAGGCGCTATCACTTGAGCCACTTCTATTACTACTCCTAATGCTACTACTAAGTAATGTGGACTGAGTGATCCTTTGTTAACAGGTCATCCTGAGTAGTATAAGAACTGTCGTCAGGATTCTAGTTGCCAAAGCCAGTGACGCCTGCGTATCTATTAAGTCAATGCATGGTATCTAGCCCACCATGTACTGTATCTAGTTGAATCTAACAAGAAACACTGTCTTAAGCTGAATTTAGCCACCCCAGATGGATATATAGTTGAATCTAGCCGGCCAAGTACAGTGTCTTCTTGAATCTATCCAGCCATGTACTGTATTTAGTCGAATCTAGCCAATTCTCTACCGTATCAAGTTGAATACAGCCAGCCCTATACTGTGTCGAGTTGAATATAATCTGCCCAATACTATATCTAGTTGAATCTAACCAGCTCCGTGTTGTTTCTAGTTGAATAAAGCCAGGCAAGTAATATTACTAGCTGAAGCCAATATTTATTCCTATGATTGCTATATTTCAAAAAAGTTCAAAACTCCCACGAGTGATATGGATTTTAGGAAGTATTTCTTCGGCTTTAGAGTTGTCGGGAAGTAGACCAATCTTGAGAGTGATGTGGTAAATGCGGGATCTATACGTAGGTTTAATAAGAGGTACGATAAGGATATTGATGCCAGAATCGATTGGACCTAGAAGTAGAGCGGGACCAGGAGCTGTGCGTCGACCCCTGCAACCACATGTAGGTGAGTACATATAAGTGATAACACACATTCACACAAATACATACACAAGCACGCACCCTGTCCACATACACAAACACACATTCACACTCATCCACGCGCTCACACACACAACCACACGCACACACGCACGCAAACACACACACACCCACCCACACACACACACACACACACACACACACACACACACACACACACACACACACACACACACACACACACACAAACAAACACTCCACACACACATACACGCGCGCGCACTACAAGAGAGGGGGCTACACAGAATTGAGAAACTTTTTGAACGAGGTTCAGTGGGACAGAGAATTGGCTGGGAAATCATTAAATGAGATAATGGAATGAGTGACAACAATATGCAAAGCCTCAGAGCAGAGGTTTGTACCCAAGGGCAACAGAAATAATGAGAGGGCTAGAACGAACTAAATGCGCTAGAGAATGGAAGAAGTATAGTAGACAAAGGACCCATGAGAATAAGGAGAGTAGTCAAAGAGCTAGAAATGAATATGCCTAGGTAAGGGAGGAGGCCCAACGACTTTACGAAAATGACATAGCAGCGAAAGCCAAGCCCATCCCAAAGCATCAGGAGGAAAACTACAGTCAAGGACCAGGTAATAAGGCTGAGGAAAGAACTAGGTGAGATCACAAGATATGACCGAGAAGTATGTAATGAGCTCAACATGAAATTTAAAGAAGTATTCACAGTGAAGACAGAAAGAACTCCTGAAATACGGAGGGGTGGGGTACACCACCAAGTGCTAGACACAATACATACAACCGAGGAAGAGGTGAGGCGGCTGCTAAGCGAACTAACAAATCCCCAGGCCCTGATGAACTGTTTGCAAGAGTTTTAAAGGAATGTAAAGAGGAACTTAGCAAACCTTTGGCAAATCTTTTCAATATATCACTACAAACTGGCATAGTGCCAGACAAGTGGAAAAGGGCAAATGTAATACCTATTTACAAGGCAGGTGACAGGTCTTTAGCTTCGAACTATAGACCAATAAGCCTTACCTCCATAGTTGGTAAATTTATGGAATCAATAATTGCCGAGGCAATTCGTAGCCATCTTGAAAAGCATAAATTGATTAATGAATCTCAACAAAGTTTTACAAAGGGGCGTTCATGTCTTACGAATTTACTAACTTTTTTCACTAAGGTGTTTGAGGAGGTAGATCATGGTAATGAATATGATATTGTGTATATGGACTTCAGTAAGGCTTTCGATAAAGTTCCACATCAGAGGCTACTGAGGAAACTTAATGCACACGGAATAGGAGGAGAAATTTTTTCCTGGGTAGAGGCATGGTTGACTAATAGGCGGCAGAGAGTTTGCATAAATGGAGAGAAATCAGAATGGGGGCGCATCTCAAGCGGTGTTCCACAGGGGTCAGTTTTGGGCCCCCTGTTGTTTACAATTTACATAAACGACATAGATGAGGGAATAAATAGTAGCATAAATAAATTTGCTGATGACACCAAAATAGGCCGTCCAATTCATTCAAATGAGGACATTAGAGCACTCTAGGATGATTTGAATAGACTGATGCAGTGGTCGGAGAAGTGGCAGATGCAGTTTAATGTAAACAAATGCAAAGTTCTAAATGTTGGGCAGGACAATAACCATGCCACATATAAGCTGAATAATATAGATCTTATTACTTGTAATTGCGAGAAGGATTTAGGAGTTCTGGTTAGTAGTAATCTGAAGCCTAGACAACAGTGCATAAGTGTTCGCAATAAAGCTAACAGAATCCTTGGCTTCATATCAAGAAGTATAAATAACAGAAGTCCTCAGGTTGTTCTTCAACTCTATATATCTTTGGTTAGGCCTCATTTAGATTATGCTGCACAGTTCTGGTGGAAATAAATGGTATAAAATACCGACACAATGGAAAAATAAACACATAAGCAGTATAATGTGATCCTTTATTGACAACGTTTCGCACACGCAGTGGGCTTTATCGAGTCACAGACAGATCTGTCTGTGACTCGATAAAGCCCACTGCATGGGCGAAACGTTGTCAATAAAGGATCACATTATACTGCTTATGTGTTTATTTTTCCACAGTTCTGGTCACCGTATTACAGAATGGATATAAATGCACTGGAAAACGTACAAAGGAGGATGACAAAGTTGATCCCTTGTATCAGAAATCTTCTCTATGAGGATAGACTGAGGGCCCTGAATCTGCACTCTCTAGAAAGGCGTAGAATTAGGGGGGATATGATTGAGGTGTACAAATGGAAAACAGGAATAAACAAAGGGGATGTAAATAGCGTGCTGAAAATATCCAACCAAGACAGGACTCGCAGCAATGGTTTCAAGTTGGAAAAGTTCCGATTCAGGAAGGATATAGGAAAGCACTGGTTTGGTAATAGAGTTGTGGATGAGTGGAACAAACTCCCGAGTACCGTCATAGATGCTAAGACGTTGTGTAGTTTTAAAAATAGGTTAGATAAATACATGGGTGGGTGTGGATGGGTGTGAGTTTGGATCTGACTAGCTTGTACTAGGTCAGATGCAGTGCTCCTTCCTTAAGTGAATGTAACCTGACCTGTACTAATTCCTTAAGTGGAAGTGACCTGACCAGGTGGTCGGCTGGACAATTATATGAGTGGGTGCGGTTGGGTGTGAATTGGTCCTGACTAGCTTGTGCTACTAGGTCAGATGCAGTGCTCCTTCCTTAAGTGAATGTAACCTGACCTGGCTGGGTCGGGGCATTGGCTTAAGCCGTTGGAGATTTGGACCTGCCTCGCATGGGCCAGTAGGCCTGCTGCAGTGTTCCTTCTTTCTTATGTTCTTATGTTCTTAACTAGATACCTCAAAGGCGATGGGGCCAGATAACATCTCTTCGTAGGGTCCTGAGAGAGGGAGAAGAGGCGCTCTGTGCACGCTAACAACAATCTTCAACACATCTACTGAAACAGTGCAGCTCCCTGAAGTATGGAAGACAGCAAATGTAGTCCCAATTTTTAAAAAGGGAGACAGACACGCAGCACTAAAATACAGACCCGTGTCACTGACTTGCATGCTATGCAAAGTCATAGAGAAGATTATCAAGAGAAGAGTAGTGGAGCACCTAGAGAGGAATGAACTTATCAGCGACAACCAGCACAGATTCAGAACGGAAAATCCTGTGTCACAAACCTACTGGAGTTCTTTTACAAGGTGACAGCAGTAAGACAAGAGAGTGAGGGGTGGGTAGATTGCATTTTCTTGGACTGTAGGAAGGCTTTTGACACAGTTCCACACAAGAGATTAGTGCAAAAGTTGGAGAACCAGGTAGGTATAACAGGGAAAGCACTGCAATGGATCAGAGAATACCTGACAGGAAGGCGGCAGCGAGTCATGATACGCGACGAGGTGTCGGAGTGGGCCTCGTCGAGCGGGGTTCCACAAGGGTCAGTCCTAGGGCCAGTGATGTTTCTGGTATATGTGAATGACATGACAGAAGGAGTTGACTCAGAAGTGTCTGTGTTTGCAGATGATGTCAAATTAATGAGGAAAATTCAATCAGAGGAGGACCAGGCAAGACTACAAAGGGATCTGGACAGGCTGAAGGCCTGGTCCAGCAATTGGCTCCTGGTGTTCAACCCCACCAAGTGCAAAGTCATGAAGATCGGGGAAGGGCATAGAAGACTGCAGACAGAATACAGTTTAGTGGGGCCAAAGACTACAAACCTCACTCAAGGAAAAGGATCTTTGGGTGAGTATAAAACCTAACACGTCTCCTGAGACGCACATCAATTAAATAACTGCTGCGGCATACGGGCGACTAGCAAGCCTAAGAACAGCATTCCGACATCTCAGTAAGGAGTCGTTCAGGACTCTGTACACCGTGTACATCAGGCCCATATTGGAGTATGCAGCACCAGTTTGGAACCCACACCTGGCCAAGCACGTCAAGAAATTAGAGAAAGTGCAGAGGTTTGTAACGAGACTAGTCCTGGAGTTAAGGGGCATGTCCTACGAGAAGAGGTTAAGGGAATTGACTTGACGACACTGAAGGACAGGAGGGACAGGGACGACATGATAACCACATATATAATACTGAGTGAAATCTACAAGGTGAACAGAGACAGGATGTTTCAGAGATGGGACACACCAACAAGAGGTCACAATTTGAAGTTCAATACTCAGACGAGTCAGAGGGATTTTAGGAAGTATTTCTTCAGTCACAGAGTTGTCAGGAAGTGGAATAGTCTGGAAAAGGAGGTGGTGGAGGCTGGATCCATACATATCTTTAAGAAGAAGTATGATAAAGCTCACGGAGCAGGGAGGGAGTGACCCAGTAGCGACCAGTGAAGAGGCGGGGCCAGCAGCTATGAATCGACCCCTGCAACCACAATTAGGTAAGTACACACTCACATACACACACACACACACACACACTCACACACACACACACACTCACACACACACACACACACACACACACACACACACACACACACACTCACACCCACTCACACACACACACACACACAACAACACACACACACACACACACACACAGTCCATATCCTTCAGGATGCCTCATTAAACTACAATGGTAATACTTCTATAATTGAGGGACTAAGCACGTATTGTGAGGAAAGGTTTGGCAGCCTCCTTCCTCACAAGAGATATATTTTCATCACAGCTCCAGATAACAAGCAACATTTGCTCAGCTCGAAAATATTAATGAGGCTTTTTGTTTACTATCCTGATTAGAAATCTTCTCTATTTCTTAAAATCGTTATAATGCTACATAACAATGTGGACATTTTTTAATATAAAACAGTCCTTTTTATGATAGAGAGCTTTGTTCATTTTTATAAAAACAAGCCTAATGTTCATCCGCTTCTGTAGTAATTTCGAAAAAAATATTTTAAACATAAAGAGAATATTATATTTCACAAAAATTATGTACATACATTAAATTTAGTCTCACTTAAGTTACGCTGGATATGAAAACACTGAATCATATTTAACTATTTTTAGCAATTTCTTTAGGTGCAAAATTCAAAATGTGTAAGCAATATTAATTCCCAGAGTACACACACATACAGAAACAGATATACACAGTCACACACAGACATACACAGTCACACACAGTTACTCAAATACACACTCACACACACACACGCACACACACACACACACACACACACACACACACTCACACACTCGACATAGCATCGAAAGTTAGGTCCGACCCGAAGCTGATGTACAGTCACATCAGAAGGAAGACAACAGTTAAAGACCAGGTGATAAGGCTGAGGAGAGAAGATGGGGAACTCACAAGTAACGATCAAGAGGTATGTGAGGAGCTCAACTTGAGGTTTAAGGAAGTATTCACAGTGGAAGAAGGAAGGTAGCTGGGTAGACAGGACGGGGTGCGTCACCAACAAGGGATGTATCAAGTGCTTGAGGGCATACACACAACTGAGGAGGAGGTGAAGCAGTTACTCAGTGACCTTGATACCTCAAAGGCGATGGGTCCGGACCATATCTCCCTGTGGGTTCTTCGGGAAGGAGCTGAGGTACTGAGTGTGCCACTTACCATAATATTCAACACATCCCTTGAAAATGGGCAGATACCTGAGGTATGGAAGAAGGCCAACGTAGTCCCCATCTTTAAAAAAGGAGACAGAAAAGAAGCACTAAACTATAGACCGGTGTCACTTACATGTATAGTGTGCAAAGTCCTGTAGAAAATCATCAGGAAAAGAATGGTGGAGCACCTCGAGCTGAACAGGATAATAAACACCAGACAGCACGGATTCCGGGAAGGCAAATCCTGTGTAACAAACCTCCTAGAGTTCTATGATAAAGTAACAGAGGTAAGGCAAGAGAGAGAAGGGTGGGTTGATTGCATTTTCCTGGACTGCAGGAAGGCCTTCGACACAGTTCCTCACATGAGATTAGTAAAGAAGTTGGAAGAACAAGCATGTATAACAGGAAGGGCACTGGAATGGATCAGGGAATACCTCACAGGGAGGCAACAACGGGTCATGGTGCGTGATGAGGTATCACAGTGGGCGCCTATGACAAGCGGCGTACCGCAGGGGTCAGTCCTAGGACCAGTGTTATTCTTGGTATATGTAAACGACATGACGGATGGGATAGACTCAGAAGTGTCTCTGTTCGCAGATGATGTGAAATTAATGAGGAGAATCACATCGGAAGAGGACCAAGCAGGACTTCAAACAGACCTGGACAAGCTTGACATCTGGTCTAGCAACTGGCTTCTCGAATTCAATCCCACCAAATGCAAAGTCATGAAGATCGGAGAAGGGCAAAGAAGACTGCTGACAGAGTACAGGCTAGGCGGACAAAGGCTACAAACCTCGGCAAAGGAGAAAGACCTTGGGGTGAGTATAACGCCAAGCACGTCTCCGGAGTCACACATCAACCAGATAACTGCGGCAGCATATGGGCGACTGGCAAACCTAAGATTAGCGTTCCGTTACCTTAACAAGGTATCGTTCAAGACACTGTACACCGTGTACGTCAGGCCCATACTAGAATATGCAGCACCAGTCTGGAACCCACACCTGGTCAAGCACTAGAGAAAGTGCAAAGGTTTGCGACAAGGTTAGTTCCACAACTCAGGGGTCTGTCCTATGAAGAAAGGTTGAGGGAAATAGGACTAACAACACTGGAGGAAAGAAGGGTCAGAGGAGACATGATAACGACATACAAAATACTGCGGGGAATCGACAAGGTAGACAGTGACAGGATGTTCCAGAGAGGGAACACAGAAACAAGGGGACACAACTGGAAGCTGAAGACTCAGATGAGTCAAAGGGATATTAGGAAGTATTTCTTCAGCCACAGAGTAGTCAGGAATTGGAATAGTCTAGAGAAAGATATAGTGGAGGCAGGAACCATACATAGTTTTAAGACGAGGTATGATAAAGCTCATGGAGCATTGAGAGCAGAGACCCAGTAGCAGACAGCGAAGAGGCGGGGCCAGGAGCTGAGTCTCGACCCCTGCAACCACAATTAGGTGAGTAAAATTAGGTGAGTACTCATACACACACAAAAATGATCAAACAAACAGGAGGAAGACATGACTGAGCTGATAAATTTTCAGAGAATAATGGGATACTCGAGGGGAAGAAATCGGCCAGTCTAATTGATTTTTAGAACAGAAAAGGTGTGAAACAGAATCGTGCAGCGCCAACCACGGCTAAAGAAAACAATAAAATACCCTGGGGTGTACCTAGACTGCGACAGAGCGAGAACAGAAGGACAGAAACTGAGAGTGTACAAGGACATAAGGGGCAAGAGAGACAAGGCTGGAGTCAGGCAGGGACACCCAGAGTCAGGAGGAGCAGAAAGTACAACCAACCGCATAACCCCACTATCAAACAAATTAACCCCAACAAAACACACTCCACAGTCACAGCCTCCACCTCCCCAGCACAAAACTCTCCTACACAGCAGCCCCCCCATAGTACCATGCCAGGTCTCCCACTTCCCCAACCCCCACAAACCCCTCAGAATACAGTTTTGGAAAAGAAGTTGAAAGTATGGTACACCAACACAGATGAAATGACAAATAAGTGTGAGGAGAGGCACTAAAAATCATGGAGGCATCCCCAGACATCATAGCACTCAAGAAACCAAGCTCTCGGGAATGATAACAGATGCAATCTTACCAACTGGATATCAAATCCTAAGGAAAGACATTGGGAAAAAGAGAAGGTGGAGGAGTTGCACTGCTCATTAAAAACCAGTGGAGTTGGAAGGAGGGGACTAGATGAGGTGACAAGAAGGGCCCACATGGGCAGGGCAAAGTAATTAGTTGTGGGTGATTTCAGTCAAAAGAGATTGACTCGGAAATCCTGGAACCACATGGGGAGGAATAAAAACGTGGAAGCTAAAATGATGAAGGTGGTATTAGAAAACATCATGCATCAACATGTTAAGGACACTACCAGAGAGAGAGCAGAGATGATAAACCAGCAAGACTAGACCTAAAATTTATCTTCAGTAGTTCAGATATTGAGGACATGACAAATGGAAGGCGCCTCGGAGTTAGTGATCACGTGATCCTGTGCTTCGAAATCATAGTAGTGTTACAAGGGAAGCAGGACGAGTAGGATAGTAGAAGCCAAACTACAAAAGAAGGGAGTACACAGGCATAAGGAATTTTCTACATAAGGTTCAGTGGAAAAGAGAACTGCTAGGAAAATCAGTAAATGAAATGAAGAAATATGTGACAACAAAATGCAAGGAAGCAGAGGAGAGGTGTGTACCCAAGGGCAACAGAAATAATGGGAAGAATAAAACGAACTCTTGGTTCACCAAAGGTGTAGAGAGGTCAAAATTAAGTGCGTTAGAGAATGGAAAATCTATAGAAGACAAAGAGCCCAGGAAAATAAGGAGATTAGTTGAAGAGCTAGAAACGAATACAAAGAGATAAAGAGGGGGGATGGCCAGCGACAATATGAGAATGACAAAGAATCGAAAGCCAAATCTGATCCAAAGCTGTTGTACAGCCACATCAGGAGGAAAACAACAGTCAAGGACCAGGTAATCAGGCTAAGGAAGGTAGGAGGAGAGATCACAAGAAACGACCGAGAAGTATGTGAAGAACTCAACACGAGATTTAAGGAGGTATTTTCAGTGGAGACAGAAAGGACTCAAGAAATCTGGAATGGTGTGGCACACGAACAAGTGCTCGACACAATACACACAACAGAGGAGGAGGGGAAGAAGCTGCTATGTGAACTAGATACCTCAAAGGCGGTGGAACCGACAACATCTCTCCGTGGGTCCTAAGATAGGGAGCAGAGGCACTTTGTGTGCCACTAACAATAATCTTCAACACATCTATCGAAACAGATCAATTACCTGAGGTGTGAAAGACAACAAATATAGGTTCACTTTTTAAGAAAAGGAGACAGACAGGCAGCATTACAATACAGAGCAGTGACATTGACATGCATAGTATGCAAAGTCATGGAGATTATCAGGAGAAGAGTAGTGGAGCACGATAACGAGCACGGTTTCAGTGGAAGAGAAATCCTGTCACAAACATAATGGAGCTTTACATCAAGGTGACAAAAGTAAGACAAGAGAGAGAGAGAGAGAGAGAGAGGGGTGTGGGTAGACTGTAATTTTTTTTTGGACCGTAAGAAGGCTTTCGACACAGTTCAACAGAAGAAATTAGTGAAAAAGCTAGAGAAGCAGGCAGCAATAACAGTTAAGGCACTGTGATGGATCAGAGAATACCTGACTGGAAGGAAGCAACGAATGATGGTACGTGACGAGGTGTCAGAGTGGGCGCCAGTGACGAGTGGGGTTCCATAGGGGTCAATCCTAGGACCGGTGCTGTTTCTTGTATATGTGAATGACATAACAGAAGGGATAGATGCAGAGATGTCCCTGTTTGTAGATGACTTGAAGCTAATGCGAAGAATTCGCGAGGATGAGGATCTGGACAGGCTGCAAGCCTGGTCTAGCAACTAGCTCCTGGAGTTTAACCCCACCAAATGCAAAATCCTGAAGTTTGCGTAAGGTCAAAGACTGCAGACAGAGTACAGACTAGGGACTTGGGGGGGCCAAAAACTGCAAACCCTCACTTAAGAAAAAGGATCTTGGTGTGAGTGTAATCCCGAGCACATCTCCTTAGCCCCAAATCAACCAAATAACTGCTGCAGCATATGGACACCTGTCAAACCTAAGAATAGCGTTTCGACACCTTAGTAAGGAATCGTCTCTGAAAGAGGAAGATGGCCGCCATGTGGTCCTTGGTTTCTATTATGAGTTTTTCACCTAGTTTTTTGAGAAATGGATGCATTCCCTAGAATGTTTGTTCCTCATTACTCTGTAATTTGTTCATGATTGTAACTATGTATGATGTGATTATGATTCATTACCTTTGTAACTGTCATGATTGTGACCAGCTCTATCTGGAGCTCATTAACTTTGTAACTTGTCATCAGTGTGACCAGATCTAGTTCATTACCGCTGTAACTTGTTCAGCTATCAAAACTTTGGAGTCCAGTCAATGGACCAATTATGTACCTCTGTAATCTTTTGACTACCGCCCACAGGATAGGTATGGGGTGCATAATAAAGATATTAAACTAAAAACTAACTCTTTGAGAAACTTTAGAGCACACTTGACCCATGCTCCAAGGGTCTCCGACCCTATTGGGATGAAGTTATAGCAAGTGAGAATGCCTTCCTATTTGCGGGTCTTCTGGGTCTCCCTGTGGCTGGCAGCTCCACCCCCTTCAGCTACGGAGTATGGCAAGTAGGTGTCTGCCATTGTGGCAGCACAGGTGTAGTCCCAAGCAATCTGCTTACCATCCTTCCAGGGTAGCATAGTGACTCCATCAGGACGCTTTTGACTTCCATCAGACCTCTGCACTTGGGGTTCCCGTTGGGCTGGGCAACGGGCCGTGGCGAGGCTTCTCTTTATGATGTCGTTGACCTCCTCATGTCTAGCATACTTTCCTTCTGATGTGTGACACACGACCATGAAGTCCGAAATGACCCGCCGTCGCCCTGCCGCAAATACACCTATTTTCGGTGAGTATGGGGGCAAAAAGGCGAAGAGCAACACCAATCCGAATGGCCTGTGGGTCGAGGGGGGTGCCCAGGGAGAAATTGGGAATGGCTAGAAGGAAATCTCCTGAGTGTGGTGCCTTCACCGCTAGGAGACGAGCTTTGTCCTTTCCTGAAGCTTTGGTGAGCATTGTTTTGGCGATTTTTGCCATGACCGGTTTGTCCAAGTGGGACTGTTTGTGCTCTTTGGGAGGAACTAGTCTACTGGAGGAGTCTGCAAGGGTGTCCCACCGCATAGCTGCTTCAATGAACCTTGGTTCTTGAGCTCCCACCACACCTCTCAAGCGTTCGGGAACAATATTCTTGACTAAACCACTATATATATATATATATATATATATATATATATATATATATATATGTCGTGCCGATTAGGTAAAACTGGTCAATTAGCAAGAACTCATCTAAAATTAAGTCCTTTCTAAAATTTTCTCTTATACGTTTAAAGATATATTTTTTTCATTTATGATAATGTAAGAATTTATAATTTTGTACCAGGAGAAACTTTGAAAACCTACCTAACCTTATTACAACAAGTGCAATTTATTTTAGCCTAACCCAACTAAATATATTTTATATACGTTAACATTAATTTAATAATAAACAAACACAATGATATATATTTTTTTCGTTAGGTTCAGAATGATTTTGGCGAAATTATTGCATACACAAATTTTCGCTTGTCTTATATGGCAAGGTGAGCGTTGCTATTTAAGCCAAAATCACAAGTTTTACCTAATCGGCACGACATATATATATGTGTGTGTGTGTGTGTGTGTGTGTGTGTGTGTGTGTGTGTGTGTGTGTGTGTGTGTGTGTGTGTGTGCGCAATACAGAGAAAGAGAGAGAGAGAGAGAGATAGAGAGAGAGAGATAATTTTTTGCTGCTATTATGTTCTTCAATATTTTTAAAAACAAATTATAATTAATATAATCATTAGAGTAAGTTATCAGGCTGCCCAGCTGACATCCGCTAATTAGCATGTTGTATCAGCACTGTGAAACCAGGCGCTCACTGTGATCCACACTGACACTGTGACCCACCCTGGTACTGTGACACACCATGGTACTCTGATGCTCCCAGGCACTGAGACCCACCCTTACACTGTGACCCACCCTGGCACTCTGACATACCCTGGTATTTTGATCCACCCAGTCACTGAGACGCACCCTGACACTGAGACCCACCCTGGCACAGAGACCTAGCCAGGCACTGTGACCCACCCTTACACTGTGACACACCCTGGCACTGTGACCCAATCTATCACTGTGGCCCACTCTAGCACTCTGACCCATCCTGGCACTGAGACCAACCCTGGCACTGTTAGCTACTATAGCACTGTGACCCCTACGTGTTTCTGTATTCCACTCTGACACAGTAACACAACTTTGCACTGTGACCCACCCTTGCACTGTTATCCATGTTGGCACTGTGACCCACCCTTGCACTGTTATCCATGCTGGCACTGTGATCCACACTTGCACTGTGACTCAACCTAACTCAGTGACTCACTTTGTCACTGTGAGTCATCCTAGCCCTCAGAAGCACCCTGACACTGTGACCCACCCTGACACTGATTCACCCTGGCACTGTGACCCACCCTCATACTGTGAACCCCCTGACACTGTGACCCATCCTGTTACTGTCAGCAATCCTATCAGTGTAAACCATCCTGGCACTGTGCCCCATACTGATGGAATGACCCACCCTATCAGTAACCTACAATGACATCCACCCTTTTATTGTGACCTCTCTTAGCTCTGTGACCTACTCTTACACTGCCACCCACCCAGAAATGTCACCCACCAAGACACTGTCAACCACCCAGAAAATGTCACCCACCCAGACACTGTCACCCACCCAGAAAATATCACCCACCTAGACACTGTCAACCACCCAGACACTGTCACCCACCCAGTAAATGTTACCCACCCGGACACTGTCACCCACCAAGAAAATGTCACCTACCCAGACACTGTCACCCACCCAGACACTGTCACCCACCCAGGAAATGTTACCCACCCGGACACTGTCGCCCACCCAGGAAATGTTACCCACCCAGACACTGTCGCCCACTCAGACACTGTCACGCACGAAGACACTGTCACTCACGAAGACACTGTCACTCACCCAAGAAATGTTAAACTCTCAGACACCCACCCAGACACTGTCACCCAGTAAATCACTGGCACCCACCCACCCAGACACCGTCACCCACCCAGACACTGTCACTCTATCACTGTGACCCTTCCTGGTGTTGTGACCCCCTGTCACTGACACACCCTAACACAAAGTCGCCCTGACACTGTAACTTACCCTGTCGCTGAGTCACCATTACACTGTGACTCACCTTGACGCTAAGTCACTCTGATACTGTGAGTCACCCTGACGCTAAGTCATTCTGACACTGTGAGTCACCATGACACTGTAACTCATCCTGACACTGAGTCACCATGACAGTGTGAGTTACCCTCTCACACTCGCCCACACCGACATTGTGAACCACCTAGCGCTGTGTCACCCTGGCACTGTGACCAACCTTGCACTGTGACCAACCTGAACACTGTAACTTACACCTCACATTGTGAGTCACGATGGCACTGACCCCACCTTGACACTGTGACCGATCCCTGATAAAGGGATCCACCCTACTGTGACCCACCCTGGCACTGGGACTCACTCTGGCACTGTGACACACCCTGGCACTGAGTAACACTGGCACTGTAAGTAACCTTGCCACTGTGACCCACCCTGGCACTGTGAGTTACACAGGCACTGTAAGTAACCCTGGCACTGAGTAGCACAGGCACTGTAACCCTGACACTGTGACACACCCTGACACTGTGAGTAGCACAGGCACTGTAAGTAACGCTGGCACTGAGTAGCACAGGCACTGTAAGTAACCCTGGCACTGTGAATCACCCTAACACTATGACCCATCCTCACACAATGATGCACTCTGGAACAGTGTCCCAACTTAATATTGCAACCCATTCCGTCTCCGTGACTCAACTAATATAGTGACCAACTCTGTCACTGTGACCCACCTTTGTATTGTGATAATCCGTGGCTCTGAAAACCTCCCTGACACTTCAAGTCACGCTGTCATTGTACTCTGGAACTATAACCCACCCTGGCATAGTGACTAATTGTTGCTATGTGACCCTCCCTGATGATAAGTGTAAGGTGTCCAAGACTTTTCAACAGTCTCCCATCATAAATAAGGAGGGATTCCAACATACATCTGGCTGACAATAAGAGGGAACTTGATACGGTTTTCAACTCAGTTATAATCAGCCGGGTTGTGGTTCCAGTACTAGATTGTGAGTAGCCAACAGTAACAGCCTGTTGATTAGGTCTTTTTCTCCTGTCCCTCACATTGCATAGTCTGAGACTCGACCGCGTTGACCCCAGAAAACATCATTTAGGTACGAGGACACTATATTCCACCCTTTCACTCCGACCCACCAGAGCAACGTTATTAATTGTGGCACTATAATTCACTCTGGTGCTGTCCCTCCTTTGCACTGTGAACCACCCTGTCCCAAAGGCCTACTCTTGCATTCTAACCAACCCTGGTACTGTGTCCCACCTTGGCACTATGATCCATCCTGGCACTGTAAACTACCCTTGTAAAGTAGTTTAGCAGTATATGAAGTGTATATTACACTGACAAAATAAACAGGAATTAGTTAATTGATTTATTTATTAGTAGAATCAGGGACACATTCTTTCTAGCAGCAAGATGCCGTTCATATGAACGGCATCTGTTGTTTACCTCCGATAAATAATCTTTATTTACATATGTAGGGATTATAAAATTGTATTTTTATGTTGTTCGGTGAAGACTGGAGAAAGCAGCAAGAGTACGTGTTTTTTTGCAAATTTACTTAATTATAAAAATTGAAAGTCTGAAATGCTTAAATAAGAGATGTTCCAAATCTTGTCAGAGGTAAAGAACATTGTCTTTCATTATTATTTTTTATGACTGGTGTTTGTTTTGGATAAGACATACCTGCAGGATTATCTGATTGTTGTAGAACAATCAAATAATGTAATGGGAGTGAAACACTTAGGGATTGAAAATATATTCACTTTTAAATTCTTAAACATATTTTGGTTAATTTAACAGAATTGAAAGTTATTGTTATGTGTTATTTAAGGATTTTTATAAAAGTAGTGAGTGAACACATAAGAACACAAGAGTGAACACTGCAGTAAACCTATTGGCCCATTCTTGGCAGGCTCAACTCAAACTCACTTACACCTACTCATGTACCCGTTTACCTTAATCGATTTTTTCCGATTTTAATCCATTACTGCGAGTCCTGTCTTAGTTAAATATTTTCTACACACTGTCCCATATATTTATTCCATTTATTTTATCCCATTTATTTATTCCTAATTCTACCCCTGTCCAGAGACTGAATGTTAGTTCAGGGTTTTCAGCCTATCTTAGTAAGAATGGCTTCTGATACATGGAATCAACTTCACCATCTTCTATGTCCATGCCGCAGCGCATTTATGTCGTCTGTGATAAGGAGTCCAGAACTGAGGAGTATCATCAAAAGGGAGCCAAACTATACATATTTATATTTCAAGGATAACCTTAGGTTCAATTATTTATTCTTTCTGATATGAAGGAAAGCATTTCTGTTTTTGTTTTGTCCTGAGGCGGAACAATGTGTCATGGGGTCGAACCCAGGCCTGCCCCAGTTTGGAAAATTATTCTAAACCACTTGTTTCGTGGTTTCATTGCTATATAGACTGCTTGTGGAGGTGGGAATTCAATCAGGAGGAGGCTGAAATTAATCCTAGAGCATACCACTGCCACGAGTGTCCTCGAATCACGAAAAACACCTAGCTCTGCTGGGTGCGTGATCTTTGTAGGGTCGATGGCTGAGTGGATAAGGTGACATGTACGTTGTGTTGTCTCTTGAGGCGGGACAATGTGTCGTGGGGTCGAGCCCTGGCCTGCCGCAGTTTGGTAAGGGAGAAAGACTTTAATCCATGTTGTGATTAAACTATCTCACAGTTTTAAACCAAATATCATACTTTTATTCACCAGTGTAATAATTTGCTTTTAAAGATTTATTGCAAAAAAATATATTTAAGTCATAATTGGAATAAAGCCTGATGACAGCTCTATCAACTCTAATGCCAAACGTACGTTAATCAACTTACAAATCATATAAATGATGCACTACACAGAACTCTCAAGACTTGCTCAAGTATCAAAATGTGCAACTCACATGTATATAAACAAAGTCAACAAAGTGCATAAGAGTGCAGATACCATTTGATCAAAGTCTATGTCCACAAAATGCAGTGTGCAAATACAAACAAGGCAATCAGAGACAAAGTTTATTCAATCCTATTAAAATGTTGAATCCACAAAGCTGAGCAAATACTAAGTCCACTCCCTATTTGCTATGCAGAAGCAAACCTCTACCTGAGTCTACACCAGACAATGCAGAAAGATAGTACAATGCACAAAACATAAGTAAATGCTAACAACATCCAAATAAGTCATAATTCCAAGACATACAGAATACTCCACATAAACACAGACCGTCCACACGGGAACACATGCATCAAAAGACTAAATCTCAGAGCTGCACAGCGACTATGTTCCAAATACAGAACCTAGGTTAAATTCTCACGACCTAGTGTTGATCTTTCTCTCAGACTGTGTTCGAATATGATAAGATACAGAGCAAAGGCCAATATGACATAATGTAAGATAATTGTTAGTGAAAGTGTAACAGTGAGTTCTGGATGCGTTCTCTACTTATGACTTTCAGAATCAAAGATGTTTTTACAAATCTTAATGCCATAAAAACTATTTAACTAAGAAATCCTTCAAAAATGAAGATGGCTCAATTTACAAGATTCTCCGTACACAATGTGATACATTTTATTTGGGGTAAACTAGAAAGTCTTGAAAAAAGATTACATTAACATAAATACAGCATTAGAACTGGGCGAGAATCTAATGCACTGTTTATTCATCTGAGTCATTTTAACCAACACAATGTTTAAAAAAAAAAACTAATGAAGATGTAACAAGTAAATTATCTTGTGAAAGAAATATTATATAATAAAGCGTTATATATATAAATACTGATTGCAATTTGATTATAAGTCCAGGATTATATAATCAATATTCATTCATAATACATAAACTTTGTGAGGAATATAAGCAATATTGAAAGATAAATTCCCCTTTACCTGACATATCACAGTTAACCTGACAAAAAAAAAATCCTTTACATATCGCTCTTAACATGACTAATATTTTCAGAACAATGAAAATGAATTTCTCGTGCTCTGTGAGGTAACTAATAACCCACCGACTGTACATGTGAGGTCACATCTTACGTCTCTGATGTATAAGACGTCTGTCTGTGTTGAATATTACACTTTATTATTCATTGATATGACGAGAGATCATGAAAGTGCTTGAAATAATAATACTTTTCACGTAAATGCTGCAAGGTACCTTCAGTGCTTTGGATTAAGATTCCTGGACCAACACCCATGAACTTCCCCCGAAGGGAAAGCTGACCAAGGAATATGTCATTAAAATGTGGATATTTAATGTAAAAAATGTATGTTAAATGTACGTAAAACTGTTGCAATGAACTGACATTTGTGATGAGTGTTACAAGACCGTGGTGGAACAACCCTTGTGTGTTACAAGACCGTGGTGGAACAACCCTTGTGTGTTACAAGACCGTGGTGGAACAACCCTTGTGTGTTACAACACCGTGGTGGAACAACCCTTGTGTGTTACAAGACCGTGGTGGAACAACCCTTGTGTGTTACATGACGGTGGTGGAACAACCCTTATGTTTTACAAGACTGTGGTGTAACAACCCTTGTGTGTTACATGACGGTGGTGGAACAACCCTTGTGTGTTACAAGACGGTGGTGGAACAACCCTTGTGTGTTACATGACGGTGGTGGAACAACCCTTGTGTGTTACATGACGGTGGTGGAACAACCCTTATGTTTTACAAGACTGTGGTGTAACAACCCTTGTGTGTTACATGACGGTGGTGGAACAACCCTTATGTTTTACAAGACTGTGGTGTAACAACCCTTGTGTGTTACATGACGGTGGTGGAACAACCCTTGTGTGTTACAAGACGGTGGTGTAACAACCCTTGTGTGTTACATGACGGTGGGGGAACAACCCTTGTGTGTTACAAGACGGTGGTGTAACAACCCTTGTGTGTTACAAGACGGTGGTGTAACAACCCTTGTGTGTTACATGACGATGGTGGAACAACCCTTGTGTGTTACAAGACGGTGGTGGAACAACCCTTGTGTGTTACAAGACGGTGGTGAAACAACCCTTGTGTGTTACAAGACGGTGGTGTAACAACCCTAGTGTGTTACATGACGGTGGTGGAACAACCCTTGTGTGTTACAAGACGGTGGTGGAACAACCCTTGTGTGTTATAAGGCGGTGGCGAAACAACCCTTGTGTGTTACAAGATGGTGGTGGAACAACCCTTGTATGTTACAAGACGGTGGTGGAACAACCCTTGTGTGTTACATGACCGTGGTGGAACAACCATTGTGTGTTATAAGACGGTGGTGAAACAACCCTTGTGTGTTACAAGATGGTAGTGGAACAACCCTTGTGTGTTACATGACCGTGGTGGAACAACCCTTGTGTGTTACAAGATGGTGGTGGAACAACCCTTGTGTGTTACATGACGGTGGTGGAACAACCCTTGTGTGTTACATGACGGTGGTGGAACAACCCTTGTGTGTTACATGACGGTGGTGGAACAACCCTTGTGTATCACAATATGGTGCTGGAAGAGATTGTGTGCATCACTAGATGACGATAAATCAACCCATTTGTGTCATAACGCAGTGGAAGTGGTGGTGGAACAAACCGTGTGTGTCAACAGACTGTGATGGTGGAACAATATGTGAGTGTCAATAGACTGTGAACACGCGTTTGTTACTAGATGGTGGTGGTTAAACAACCAGTGTGTGTCACTAGACGGTGGTGGTTAAACAACCAGTGTGTGTCACTAGATGGTGGTGGTTAAACAACCAGTGTGTGTCACTAGATGGTGGTGGTTAAACAACCAGTGTGTGTCACTAGATGGTGGTGGTTAAACAACCAGTGTGTGTCACTAGATGGTGGTGGTTAAACAACCTGTGTGTGTCACTAGATGGTGGTGGTTAAACAACCAGTGTGTGTCACTAGATGGTGGTGGTTAATCAACCAGTGTGTGTCACTAGACGGTGGTGGTTAAACAACCAGTGTGTGTCACTAGATGGTGGTGGTTAAACAACCAGTGTGTGTCACTAGATGGTGGTGGTTAAACAACCAGTGTGTGTCACTAGATGGTGGTGGTTAAACAACCAGTGTGTGTCACTAGACGTGGTGGTTAAACAACCAGTGTGTCACTAGATAGTGGTGGGTAAACAACCAGTGTGTGTCACTAGATGGTGGTGGTTAAACAACCAGTGTGTGTCACTAGATGGTGGTGGTTAAACAACCAGTGTGTGTCACTAGACGGTGGTGGTTAAACAACCAGTGTGTGTCACTAGATGGTGGTGGTTAAACAACCAGTGTGTGTCACTAGATGGTGGTGGTTAAACAACCAGTGTGTGTCACTAGATGGTGGTGGTTAAACAACCAGTGTGTGTCACTAGATGGTGGTGGTTAAACAACCAGTGTGTGTCCCTAGACGGTGGTGGTTAAACAACCAGTGTGTGTCACTAGATGGTGGTGGTTAAACAACCAGTGTGTGTCACTAGATGGTGGTGGTTAAACAACCAGTGTGTGTCACTAGATGGTGGTGGTTAAACAACCAGTGTGTGTCACTAGATGGTGGTGGTTAAACAACCAGTGTGTGTCACTAGATGGTGGTGGTTAAACAACCAGTGTGTGTCACTAGATGGTGGTGGTTAAACAACCAGTGTGTGTCCCTAGACGTGGTGGTTAAACAACCAGTGTGTGTCACTAGATGGTGGTGGTTAAACAACCAGTGTGTGTCACTAGATAGTGGTGGTTAAACAACCAGTGTGTCACTAGATGGTGGTGGTTAAACAACCGTGTGTGTCACTAGATGGTGGTGGTTAAACAACCAGTGTGTGTCACTAGATGGTGGTGGTTAAACAACCAGTGTGTGTCACTAGATGGTGGTGGTTAAACAACCAGTGTGTGTCACTAGATGGTGGTGGTTAAACAACCTGTGTGTGTCACTAGATGGTGGTGGTTAAACAACCAGTGTGTGTCACTAGATGGTGGTGGTTAAACAACCAGTGTGTGTCACTAGATGGTGGTGGTTAAACAACCATGGTGTGTCACTAGATGGTGGTGGTTAAACAACCAGTGTGTGTCACTAGATGGTGGAGGTTAAACAACCAGTGTGTGTCACTAGACGGTGGTGGTTAAACAATCAGTGTGTGTCACTAGACAGAGGTGGACTCTAATGAGTATATAGGAAAAGCTCATTAACTTTCTGGTTCCATTTCCTATTTGTTTATATAATTATTAAAATGTTTTCCTGTAACAATACTGAAACTGGCCTGGAATCGACCCACCTATATTTCAGCACACCACCCGGGAAGCCCGCCAAAATTCCGAGGTGCCTTTACCATCAGTGCTTCAAACATCAGGTGACCAGTACCACTCGTTCGTGGAGTCATTAATGTGTACTCCTTGTGAAGAATGGTATTCCAAATGGAATGAGAATGAAATTAGTTATGCAGCTCTCATGGCCACGTATGTGCTCGCAACAAGGGGGATTTGTCCAGTGGTACTGGGGACATGATTTCTGAAGTATTGATGACTGAGTGGACTAAGGCGTCTGTGAATTTCAGCAGGCTTTTCAGGCGGCGTGCTGAATTTTCGGTGGTTTGATTCCCGGGCAGTCGCAGTATTATTTCCTTAAATCCAGCATAAACAATTGGGACAGGATAAAATTTTGTGACTATCTCATAATATGTTTTAGTGTCGATATAGATAAAAAAAATGTCTATATATCTGGTGAAGGAAATACAAGTTTGTTTTCCTCCAAAAACCCATTACGATAAGGTTACAGGCCATTCTTTACCTTTGTTCTTAATCGGCTATTCCTGTAAGTGTGCTCAGTTAGTGAATGTGGTTTCGCAAAATTATCCCCTTCAGTTCATGATTACTGCTGAATTTCATGATGGATGTTACACCTAGGTAGCATGAAAATTTTGTAGCTCTTTGAAAACATATCGATTTGGGTATCAGAGAGATCGCCAAAAATTGGTACAAAGAGTTGACGATACTGGTGATTGTGAAGTGCTGCGTCCAGGAAAATGTGAAAGAAAACGCAAGACAGCGGCTCACGATGTCAATGTTTTCAAAAGAAATAGTGTGAAGGATCCCAAAAAACAACAAAAAGGTAGAATGCCGTGACTGGAACAATACACAAATAACTCACACACAGGAGAGAGGAGCTTACCACGACGTTTCGGTCCAACTTGGACCATTTACAAAGTCACACTAACGAAAGGGAAGGAGGGAGTATATATAGGCCAGCAGACAGGGACGGGACAAGAGAGGTAGTAGGAAATTAAGAAGAGTATTGGTAGAGGTAGTAGTAGTAGTAGTGGAGTTAATCAGAGACAAAGAAAGAGGAGCACTGAAAGGTAGCTTGGGGCCCACAAAGGGTAGGAGCAAGAACACAGAGGGTGGGAAATAATAATAATGGACGAAATACCCAAGGCAAAAGAAAGAAAACCCAAAGGAGAAAGAGGAAAGTGGAAAGGGGATGCCCTGAAGGAGGAAAAAAGAATCAGGTTGTCACGCGTGTTCTGAAGTTTGGAGCATTTAACAATGTAATGGGAGAGGAAAGCATCTACAGAGACAAAGCCAGGGCTAAGATTCATACAAGGAAAGTTGTTTATAAGGGAGGATTCAGCCAGACGGCGACTTTGAAAGTTAGACGTAGGGTAGACAGTTTTAGCAGAAGACCAGTCAATAGGATGACTGTGATCTCCGACATGACAGAAAAGAGTATTGTTGGTGTCGGCAAACCTAACACTACTTTTGTGCTCTATAAGTTGTTCAGAAAGAGATCGGCCAGTTTCTCCAATGTAGTGCAGAGGACAGGAGGAACAAGAAATAGAGTAGACACCAGGAGCATCTATAGAGGGAGGAGAGGTATGAACTAGATTGGTGTGAAGAGTGTTAGCCATGGTTCGAACCCATGTTGTACTGGCCCGTCATTGTGAGCGAGAACCACATGACGCCTTAAACCATAGGACCACACAATCCTACAAGAACCAAGCACCCAGCGACGCTAGGTGTGTTACTCTTGGTCCGAGGACATACGGTAGTGTGGGAGCTTTCAAGCTAATTTCATTCTCATCCCTGTTTGGTGTGCTAGCCTACGAGCAGCATATATATATGTTATTGATTAATACCACGAACGAGTGGTATTAATCAATAACAACAATGCGCTAGCCAGGGAAAGCTCCATCACTACCGTATGTCCTAGGACCAGTAGTAACACACCTAGCGTCGCTGGGTGCTTGGTTCTTGTAGTATTGGGTAGTTCTGTGGTTTAAGGCGTCATGTGGTTCTCGTTCGTGATTACAATAATATATATATATATTTATATATATATATATATATATATATATATATATATATATATATATATATATATATATATATATATATATATATATATATATATATATATATATATATATATATATATGTCGTGCCGATTAGGTAAAACTTGCGAGTTTGGCTTAAATAGCAACGCTCACCTTGCCATATAAGACAAGTGAAAATTTGTGTATGCAATAATTTCGCAAAAATCATTCTGAACCTAACGAAAAAAATATATTTCATTGTGTTTGTTTATTATTAAATTATTGTTAACGTATCTAAAATATATTTAGTTGGGTTAGGCTAAATTAAATTGCGCTTGTTATAATAAGGTTAGGTAGGTTTTCAAAGTTTATTTTGGTACAAAATTAAAAAAAAATACATTAACATTAATGAAAAAAATATATCATTAAACGTATAAGAGAAAATTTTAGAAAGGACTTAATTTTAAATGAGTTCTTGCTAATTGACCAGTTTTACCTAATCGGCACGACATATATATATATATATATATATATATATATATATATATATATATATATATATATATATATATATATATATATATATATATATATATATATATATATGTGTGTGTATGCAATAATTTCAAAATCCTTCTGAACCTAACGAAAAAAATATATTTCATTGTGTTTGTTTATTATTATTATTGTAAACGTATCTAAAATATATTTAGTTGGGTTAGGCTAAATTAAATTACGCTTATTATAATATGGTTAGGTAAGTTTTCTAAGTTTCTTTTGGTACAAAATTATAATTTTTAACATTAACATAAATGTCACTAATTTTATTCCGAAAATCTCATCCAACTCCTCAGAGCTGGGGCGCGTGCCCAAAATAACGCATACATTACCCTTCTGAACAGCAGCGCTGTTCAGAAGGGTAATGCCTCCACTCCTATCTAACACACTCACTCACTCTTGCCTGAAGTTTAAGCCTATCACACACGAAATCTCTTTTACCCCATCCCTCCAACATTCCCAAGATTTATCCTCCCTCCAAGTCATTCTATTTCATTCCAACCTCTCTAAATGTCCGAACCTTTCCGCCTTACCTGACGCCAGTATATACTCGCCAAGCTTCATGCCTGTGCTTCAGATTCTTCAAGACTACTGTTCACCAACTCCAAGGCTGAGGGACTGATTACCTCATAATAAAGCCACTAGTTTGTGAAACGATTACAAATAAATATACCCGAGATGTTGTACATGTGTCTAATTCTTCATCAGTTTTGTCAATTCTCTTCTGAATGTTCTCTAATGAATTTACATTCATTCTGTAGTATGGAGAATGAGGGGCATAATCTAACTGAGGCCTTATTAATGATGTGCAGAGCTGAAGCTTAACCTCCGCACTCCTGTTGCTTACACTTCTTAAATATAAGACCCATTAATCTGTTTGCCTCGTGTTTGCTGTCTTGGCTTCAGGTTTCTGCTTACCATAACTCCCAAGTCCTTTTCGCATTCTGTATAGCCAAGTTCTTTATTATTTAGTTTATTAGTGCAAGAGTTATCTATATTCCCTTGATTCAGAACTTAGTATATCTACACTGAACAGCATCTCCCACTTTTCTGACCACGACATAAGCTTGTCTAAATTTGTTTAAATCATCCTGAAATTCATTGGTATTTTCCTGTGAATTAATTATCCTGTCATTTTTTGTGTCGTCTGTGAATTTACTTATATCACTTATTCCCTCGTCTAGGTAATTAATGTAATCTGCAAGAGGGTAGTGGTATTATTATTATTAGTAGTATTAGTAGTAGTACACTGTGGTGAGATAGGTTGGGCTAGAAAAGAACTTGTCACTATCTTGTTACAGTGGTCTCCAGAATGAGTAATATCCTGTTCATCAGCAATTTGGATATAGTGTAACCTCCAGATTTTTGATGGATAGTGTTACTGACAGCAATTAGGGCAGCCCTAAAAACTTTCTCCGTCGTAAATCTTCTTTCTTAACGACTAATCTAGCCACACTGAACTTCATGAGGTGTCCAACATCGTCTCTGTGTTGGACACTCGCGTTTTTTACGGTCATTAATATTACAAGAGCTCTTGCACTCTCTGATCCTAATACTCAGTTATTCACGTTGTTTCCTCGACACATATTTTGTCGTATCCCCAACATGGTATTGTGTATGCTCCTGCGCTAGTGCCAGAGTCGTTCTTGGGTTTCTTCACTAGGATTTTAGCAGCAGTAGAAGAGCTGGTGAATATTATAACAAGTTTTCTGTCAAGGATTTTAGAGACGTTAGTTACAGCGTCGCTGTCAGTAATACTATCCATTAAAAATCCGGAAGTTAAATTTACCCAAATTGCTGATGAATAAGATATTTCCCATTCTGGGGACCGCTGTAGCATGATGTTGATTACCTTCACAAACCCAACCCATCTCACCACAGTTGTACTACTACGTTTCGCCAGCCATTGGCTTATGTATCGGACTGAAGAAGACACTGGCTGGCGAAAGATTTCCAAAATAAAGATAGCCAGATGCTGCACAAGTGTTTAATATATCAACTTGTCGGTTTTCTAAACCATTTATCCGTTTCCTTAAATAAATGTTCCTTTATTGCCTACGTTTCGCCCACACTGTGGGCTTTATCAAATCACAAACATCTACCTAGGCAAAGAGTACTCGAGTGTATATAGGGTGGAGAATCCGGTGGAGAATGTTGAAGACATTAGATTTGATACAGACCTGCACGAGATGAGCAAGTAGGTATGTTGTTAAGTAGGTATGTTGTTATGTAGGTATGTTGTTATGTAGGTATGTTGTTATGTAGGTATGTTGTTATGTAGGTATGTTGTTATGTAGGTATATTGTTATGTAGGTATGTTGTTATGTAGGTATGTTGTTATGTAGGTATGTTGTTATGTAGGTATGTTGTTATGTAGGTATGTTGTTATGTAGGTATGTTGTTATGTAGGTATGTTGTTATGTAGGTATATTGTTATGTAGGTATGTTGTTATGTAGGTATGTTGTTATGTAGGTATGTTGTTATGTAGGTATGTTGTTATGTAGGTATGTTGTTATGTAGGTATGTTGTTATGTAGGTATGTTGTTATGTAGGTATGTTGTTATGTAGGTATGTTGTTATGAAGGTATGTTGTTATGTAGGTATGTTGTTATGTAGGTATGTTGTTATGTAGGTATGTTGTTATGTAGGTATGTTGTTATGTAGGTATGTTGTTATGTAGGTATGTTGTTATGTAGGTATGTTATGTAGGTATGTTGTTATGTAGGTATGTTGTTATGTAGGTATGTTGTTATGTAGGTATGTTGTTATGTAGGTATGTTGTTATGTAGGTATGTTGTTATGTAGGTATGTTGTTATGTAGGTATGTTGTTATGTAGGTATGTTGTTATGTAGGTATGTTGTTATGTAGGTATGTTATGTAGGTATGTTGTTATGTAGGTATGTTGTTATGTAGGTATGTTGTTATGTAGGTATGTTGTTATGTAGGTATGTTGTTATGTAGGTATGTTGTTATGTAGGTATGTTGTTATGTAGGTATGTTGTTATGTAGGTATGTTGTTATGTAGGTATGTTGTTATGTAGGATAAAGATGAAGAAGTTTCTGGCAAGGGGTTCAGCCATGTTGTAAAATCCGCTGTTCTAGTTGAAATTGTTAGATATATAGGTGAGTTATTGTTGCAAGATCCTGCAGCACTGAGTGAAAGTTCCTGTGTAGAACACAGGCATTCCTCAACCCGTCCATTTTGCCTGCGTATTGATGATCCGAAATAAGTATCTGGAGGCCCCTGGAGGCCTCCCCCACTAATAATTGGTTGCAGTCCTTGCAAGGAGTTATGTATAATCCTCCAGAGGATTGAACCTTGTGGTGTCTCTTACTGGTGATATCTTTTATGGTGGTGGATGTGAAGGTAGATACTTAGAATGTGATATTGGAGATGTTAGATACGTGTTTGACAGCGGATTTAGGGGTAAGGACTATATATATCTTCTCTTGGCAGTTTCTTGTCTGGGTGAGATGAAGATGTTATATGCATCACCAGTAAGAGACACCACACGGTCTTGTAACGATTGCAACCTATTATTCATGGGTGAGACATCTAAAGACCTCCAAACATATATTCCAGAACATCAATATGCAGGCAGAAAGTATGACTGGAGGAATGCCTGTGTCGTACACCGAAACTTCCACAACCATTTAATCAACTACAAAGACACAAGACTCATCGCCAGGGAAGAAGGCACTCAGTGCTGCTGGATCTTGGAATCATCACTCATCTCTATACATCTAACAATTTCAGCCAGAACGACGGCTTTTACAACAATGATAAACCCCTCGTCAGGAAACTTCTTCATCGTTATCCTTTACAACAACATACCTACTTGCCCCTCCCGTGCAGGTCTCTCTCAAATCTAACCTCCCAATCATTCTTCACCTGACTCTCCACGAGTACTCTTTGCCCAGGTAGATCTGTTTGTGACTTGATAAAACCCACTATATGGGCGAAACGTAGTCAATAAAGGATCACATTATACTGCATTTGTGCTTATTTTTCCATCGACAGAAGAAGCTTACTGTGTAGGAGAAACTTTTCAGAATTATGATACCTAACTCTTGCACCTGTGTCTTACTTATCAACTTGTCGGTATTGTATACCTTTATCATAGTCACTGTAACTAGTGTCACCACGTGCTGAGAGAACTGTAACTAGCGTCACCACGTGATGAGACAACTGTAACTAGTGTCAACATGTACTGAGACAACTGTAACTAGTCATACTGAGCTGATAGCACACTGTATCCAGTGTCACTCTCTTCTGAGAGATCTGCAACTAGTGTTGTTCCGTGCTGAGAGCACTGTAACTTATATAACCCAATATTGAGAACACTGCAACTTGAATACCAAAGTTCAGGGAGCACTGTTAGTAGTTGTAAAACTTAGTGCTGAGACAGCTGTAACTAGTGTCATCAGATGCTGAGAGCACTGTAACTAGTGTCAGCAGGTGCTGATAGCACTGTAACTAGTGTTAACAGGTGCTGGTGCTGAGAGCACTGTAACTAGTGTCAGCAAATGCTGATGTGAAGGGTCTGTCTCAATCGCAGTTACTTTATCCCAGGATTCATCTGCCACACCTGGAACAGGAAAATTGTGTTGGGAGGCACTCAAAATCATGAGCAAAATTATTGTCAGACTCACACTCTCCACAAAGGTCAACCATCCGAGTGGACTGCATGGGTCATCTCGTTGCATCTGCCTTCCTTTTGATACTTGATTGATTGATTTGTCAGGAACTGCGTCCTGAAACGGGTGTTAATCCTAAGATGACCAGTCCGGGGCGCTCAAAGAATCAAATGAATATGAGGTTGATAGCTACATCTTCACCTGAGGGGTAGATGTCGATCTAATTCTGAAGCTGTTCAGTGGCCGTGATTGGGGTCTTGCTCTAGTCCCTGTGTGTTCCACTGTAAAAAAATAGGGACTGCAGTGAGCTGAGACTATCTGGCCCCACATGACGCTCTCTGGGACCTGTATTGGGTGGTCGGTTACATTTGATAATAAGCGCCTGGACTCTGCTTTGACCATCATGTATATATTTGGTATTTTCACAATGGTTCTGAATATCTATTTGTTTTCTATCGAATCTATCAGGTAGCATATGAACTCGTTGAAGGACGTGATTGTCGATATCATTTGATGGCTCAGGGATAATACGGCATGGCTTGCTTTGTTTCCTTGGACTGTAGTGCTCTTCACTGGTGGCTGTTGTGGTGTTAGGGTAGACGTGTTGGCGGTAGTCTGTTCCTACACCATGGGGGCCTGCTTGCTGCTGCTGTGGGGTGGAAATTTGAGCAGAAGTTTTCTCGGCTACCTCTGTCGCTGTGACTGGGAAAGTGACCCTGGGTTCCGTGATACTATAGCCTTCGTTGGACGAGGCTGCTGTTCAGTGAGGGCTCTACTTGATGTTGGAGGCTGGACACCTGGGGTTTTCCTTGCTGCCCTGTCCCGGCGGAGCCTCTCCAGGCAGTAAACGTTCCAGGCATGATACTTCTTGCCGCAGTTTGGACACCAAGGTTTCGTAGCCTCAACTTTCTTTAGTTCATCTATGCAGTCCTTGGTCGGGGGAGACCAGCTGCAGATGGCGCCCTTTTCTCCAAATGACATCGGGCGCTGAGGTGGTTATACCTCTGTTACCTAAAGCACTTCAAAGGTTCTGAGTAGTACGTCCTAGCCTGGTATTTTCTCCTTACACCTTTCTACTTTGTATTGGACTGATGAAGCCACTGTGTGGCGAAACGTTTCCTCAATAAAGATACCCAAATGTTGCATATGTGTCTAATTTATAACTTGTCGGTTCTCTGAACCATTCATCTATACCCTGTCTGACACAGCAACATCTTGGGATCTTAATACAAACGAATTCTTCAACACTTGTCCAACCTTTGGACGAAGACCTACTTAGACTAGTGGATGGTACCACTATGACCCCGCCTCCTGCTGCTTCACCTCACCTAACTACAGTATATAAGCCACCTCTACGGACATGCTGTCATTTCTACAAGATTGATGGACTGAACACATCGACTCCAGGCCGAGGGACTGATTACCTCAAAACTCCTACTCTCCTTACACCTTTCTACTTTGTATTGGACTGATGAAGCCACTGTGTGGCGAAACGTTTCCTCAATAAAGATACCCAAATGTTGCATATGTGTCTAATTTATAAGACATGCTTAGTTGGTGTGTTGCTGTCCTTCTTGGTTCTGTGCCGCTCAGCTCTCAGGATGTTTTAGTTACTGGAGATTGCATCGAGAGCCATGACTAGCGGATAGCGCATTAGTACGCATTTGTCACCCGCTTTAGGAATTTTGGCTCAGTGATAACAAGTGGGGATTCAAGGTCGTTCACCGTCTGCAGTGCCTCCTAGAACTTAATGTTTCGGGAAATGAAAATATTACGAACACAGATGGTAGTCTAATGGCCTGTATCACCCGGTCGTAAATAAGTCAGCAGGCAAACAAATTTAGCATGGCAATCGTGGGCAAATGCAAACAAGCAACAGTAGATTCTTTACCCGTGTATTCCTTTCCACGGCTGATCAATTCGGACTTCATGGTCTAGTGTGTCACACATCAGAAGGGAAGTATGCTAGACATGAGGAGGTCAATGACATCATAAAGAGAAGCCTCGCCACAGCCCGTTGCCCAGCTCAACATGAACCCCAAGTGCAGAGGTCTGATGGAAGTCAAAAGCGTCTTGATGGAGCCACCATGCTACCCTGGAAGGATGGTAAGCAGATTGCTTGGGACTACACCTGTGCTGCTACATTGGCAGACACCTACCTGCCACACTCCTTAGCCGAAGGGGGTGGAGCTGCCAGCCACAGGGAGACCCAGAAGACCCGCAAATATGAAGACCTTCCCTCTTGCTATAACTTCATCCCAATAGGGTCGGAGACCCATGGAGCATGGGGCAAGTGTGCTCTAAAGTTTCTCAAGGAGCTGGGTAGAAAACTCATCATAGAAACCAAGGACCACAGGGCGACCAGCTTCCTCTTTCAGAGACTCAGTGTTGCGATCCAGAGGGAAATGCCTGCAGTATTCTGGGCACGCGGCCCACTGCCGGGAGTTGGACGAAGTATTTGACATGTAGCTCTGAGTTGTTATCTATGTTGTTTTACCCCCCATTGTATTTTGTCTTGAAATAAAGTTTGTAAAAAGATGGGGTGGTAGGGAAGTGGAATATTCAAATGGCTTCAGAAAGAAATCTAAATATTCTTCCTTGAAGTCTTTTTATCCACTTCTCCGAGGCAATGGGTCCCACAATTGACACCAGAGGTGGACCCCATCAATATATATGTATATATATATATATATATATATATATATATATATATATATATATATATATATATATATATATATGCAAAAAGATCACAGTAAACAGGTGATATCAAATTAAGCACCTTGACTGATTTAAATGATTTCAATATGGTTAGTTTTGATGTTACCTCCTTGTTTACAAAAGTTCCAGTTGAGGATTTACTAAAGTTCTTATCTGAAGAACTGGTTAATTACGATTTACCATTGCCAGTTCCTACTATCATTAAACTTATTAAACTTTGTATTGTGGATGCAAAATTTGTATTTAATGATGAGTTTTACACTCAGAAGTTTGGTATGGCAATGGAAATCCTCTTTCACCTGTTCTTAGTAATTTATATATGGAATTTTTCGAAACAAGATTGCTTAACACAATCCTTCCCAATAGAGCTAAGTGGTATAGATATGTTGATGACATTTTGTGCCTTATGCCTAAGAATGTAGACATAAACCATTTCCTTGTTAAATTAAATAGCTTAGCTCATTCTATAAATTTTACTGTTGAATTTGAAGTAAATAACTCATTACCTTTCCTAGATGTTTTTATTATTAATGGTAACATTGATTTTAAATTTAAAATTTACAGAAAACCTACAAATAATTGTTCTTATGTACACTATTACTCTTCACATCAAGATAGAGTTAAAGTGTCGGTTTTCTCTTCTATGTTTTTGAGAGCTTTACGCATTTGTAGTCCAGAGTTCATAGATGAAGAAATCTCTAAAATTTATGAAATAGCTAATGATTTAAAATACCCAAGAAACATAATTGATAAATCTTTTAAAATAGCTAGAAATACTTTTACAATCCAAAAGGGACAACCAACCTTATTCAACCAAAAATATGTTGGTTCTCCCTTACCATGAAAACTTGGTTGATATGCCTTCTTTTCTTAAGAATTTTAATATCAAAGTTGTATTTAAAAATCTTGATACAGTAAAAGACTTTTGATAAAAATTCCCCCAAAATGCTGACGGATGTGTCTATAAGATTCCTGTAAAATATGCAATAAAGTTTATTATGGTCAAACTGGTAAAAGTCTTGAACTAAGATTAAAACAACATAAATATAGCATTAGAACTGGACAAGATTCTAATGCTCTATTTATTCATGTGAAGACTTTAACCATCCAATTGATTTTCAAAATGCTGAGAAGGTTGTATCAAGCAAGTCCATGGTTGAGAGGAATATAATAGAATCATGTTTCATTAAAAGCAGTTTTGAAAATAATATGAATATTTCTTTTGGTTTAAATTGGATTCATTTATAATTAATAAAATTTGGGAAGAATTTAATGATAAATTGGACTAATCTTAATTCTTGGGAAGAGTTTCAGGTCCTTTCTTATGTTCCTCTTCACAGAGTCGTGAGATGTTACTCTACTGTGAGGTGTTGTCTTTGTTAGTGTGATGTGACTGTGAGGTGTATTCTGCCTCTTTATAAGCCTTCTTCTCACGTTTCCTTTTATAGTTCCTTGATAATGTGAGTAGTCACGAAAGCGCTTGGTATTCTTCATTTTTTCATAGTGGTTGTCTTGCATATATATATATATATATATATATATATATATATATATATATATATATATATATATCAAGAGGAGCCTCACAACAGCAGGATGCCCAGCAGTAGGGGGTCACCCCAACTATGCAAATCTGATGGCTGCCAGAAGCGTCAGATGGTATCACCCTTCAAGCCTGGACAGACGGCAAGCAGGTGGTGTGGGACTACACATGTACTTCTACTTGGCTGATACCTATCTCCAATACACCAGGGAGGAAGGAGGCATCCGCCAGCTTCAGGGAGTCCCAAAAGTCTAGAAAATATGGAGAACTTGCCCATCATTATATGTTTGTTCCCATAGGCTCGAGACCCTTTGGTCATGGAAAAGAGTGCTTCTAAGTTCCTTAAGGAGTTAGGCAAAAGACTCATCAAGGTAACTAGGGATCCCAGGGCAGCTAGATTTCTGTTTCAGCGACTCAGCACTGCTGTTCAGAGGGTAATGCCTGCTGTGTTTTGGGCACACACCCCAGCTCTGAGAAGCTGGATGAGATTTTCGCCTTATAATCAGTGACAAACACGTAACATATGTACTAGACATGTATCTCTACACCTCATGTACTGTATAGGCAATCTTTATATCAACAATGTATCTCTTAAATCTTATATATATATATATATATATATATAATAAAAATTTTTCATAATGCGTGCCGTTAGTAAGAGCGACTAAAAGTCCTGAATGCAAGGGGCTATGCAATAATCCCTCTTCTCCTTATATATTATAAATGTAAAAGAAAAATTGTTTAGTTGGTTGGCCACCCTTGTTGATGGTAGGAGGCCAGTTTGTAAAGAATAAAAATATAATTAATATATATAAAATATATTATATATATAAAAATATTAGAAAGGTATTAAAATATATATATGATATATATATATACCTTGACCCCACCAGGCAGGTGGCTTACAGCTTTTCATCTCATCCCTGCATACATCGACCAACTAGAGATTTTTACAATGCTAGGAATTCGCAAGAACTATTAGCCTGAAACCTGTAAAGAGCCTGGATGCATCCTAGGAGTTTGGATGCATGCTAGGAGCTTGGATGCCTGCTAGGAGCCTGGATGCATGCTAGGAGTTTGGATACCTACTAGGAGCCTGGATACCTGCTAGGAGCCTGGATACCTCAGTGCTGGAGGCAACGATGTTGGCAGACGTAGGAGTGAGGAGCTGATTAGCAGCTATAGGTCAGCAATAGACAGAATTAGGAAGAAGGGTGGGAACCCTGTCATATGTGGTATTTTGCCAAGGAGAGGAGTTGGAAATGAATGGTTGTCCAGGGCAATTGGTGTCAATTGCTGGCTGGACAAATACTGTAAGGAAAATGCAGTAACATTCATTGACAACTGGGACCTCTTCTATGGCAGAAATGACATGTATGCCAGGGATGGGGTTCACTTATCTAGGTCTGGGGTGGGAGCCCTGGCAACTGCAGTGGAGGGAGCTGTTAGGGCATTAAACTAGAAAAAGTTAGTGGTATGGGTTATGGGGGGAAAACAGTGAAGTCCCAGTGTAGTAATGTTATAAATTCTAGGGGAACTAGTAATAGGCAGAATAAGGTGGATATTGGAAAGCCAGTGACACTAGGTAACAAGGACAGTAATAGGTATAAGGGAAAAACAGAAATGAGCAGGAAGGGTAAAGAGAAAGGAGGGTCTTTAAGTGTATATTACACCAATAGTCGTAGTGCTAGGAATAAGATGGACGAGTTGAGAGTAGTTGCAAGTACAGGTAATATTGATGTTTTTGCAATAACTGAAACATGGTTTAATATGAAAAATCGGGACTTGCCTGCCGAATATCACATTCAGGGTTTTAAATTGTTCCAAGTAGACAGAAGTATCGGGAAGGGGGGTGGGGTGGCACTCTATGTCCGTGATCATTTAAATTGTTGTATAAAAATGGGTATAAAGTCTGAATTAACACATACAGAGTCTGTCTGGATAGAATTTTCAGAGGGGCATGAAAAATTGATTTTAGGTGTGATATACCGTCCCCCAAACTTAGATAGGGACCAAGGGAGACTACTATGGGAGGGAAATTGTTAAGGCCACAATGCACGATAACGTAGTTATTCTGGGTGACTTCAACTTTAGTCAAATTGATTGGAATTTTTGACTGGGAATTTAGAATCTAACGATTTCTTAGAAGTAGTTCAAGATTGTTTTTGAAGCAGTTTGTGACAGAACCTACAAGGGAAATAATCTGCTTGACTTAGTTCTGGCAAACAAGGAAACCCTTGTTAATAATTTAGAAATTACAGAGGAACTCGGCGCAAGCGACCACAAATCAATTACCTTTGGCATTGAAGGAAGTTTCA
>WNWK01008938.1:0-80665 GCA_009830355.1 Cherax destructor
CCTCTATTATGTTGTGATCTGAGTATATTGTTTTTGATATGATGACATTTCATATCAGATCATCATTGTTGGTGAAGATGAGGTCCAGCGTATTCTCTAATCTTGTGGGCTCTACTATTTGCTGGTTTAAGGTTAATTTGGTGCAGAGATTTAAAAGTTTATGTGTGTGCGAGTTTTCATCTGAGCTGCCTCCTGGTGTTATCTCTGCTACCACATTGTTTGCAATGTTTCTCCATTTTAGGTGCCTTAGGTTGAAATCCCCCAGGAGCAAGATGTTGGGGGCAGGAGCTGGAAGATTTTCCAGACAGTGGTCAATTTTCAGAAGCTGTTCCTGGAATTGTTGGGACGTTGCATCCGGGGGCTTGTATACAACCACGATGAACAGGTTTTGATTCTCGATCTTTATTGCTAATACAGTAGGGCCCCACTTATATGGCAGGTTAGGTTCCAGGGTAGTGCCTTAACCCTTTGGGGGTCGGTGCCGTACTAGTACGTTTTACGAGCAGGGGTTGGTGCCGTACTAGTACGCCCAAATTCTAGCGGCCTCAATTTAAGCAGAAAACGTCTGGTAGGCATACATATGAAAGAATGGGTCTGTGTGGTCAGTGTGCACAGTATAAAAAAAATCCTGCAGTACACACTGCATAATGAGAGAAAAAAAACTCAGACCGTTTTTTTCGATTAAAACAGCGACTTTGCAGTCGATTTTCGTATGGTATTTATTGATGTATTCTCGTTTTCTTGGTCTCATTTGATAGAATGGAAGATATACTACAGAAATAGAGATGATTTTGATTGGTATGACAATGACAAGTACCTTGAAATTGAGCTCAAAGTAGCGAAAATGTTCGATTTTTGACGATGTTCAAGAGTAAACAAATCACACCATGCCTCCAATACACATCAACTGGCGAGTCTTATATTCATGCACAAGTGATCTGATATTATTTATACCATTTTTACAATGATGCAGTTGTATACATAACAGTAAATCTTCTATTTTTTGTGAGAATAAAAATTCAAAATGAAAAGCAAAAGTAATGGAACAGGGGCCTGGAGACGTGACTAATGGACAGAGAACATGTTATTTTAGTGCCAGGAATGTCTGCCTTGTTTACTCTGGACCCTATTTCGAAATTGCCATCGTTTGAAATTTGTGTGAAATTGGAAAATTGTCATTTTCTGACCACTATTTTGGGTAGATGAAATTGGTAAATAGGCGGTTTTTTGCACTCAATCGATAGAAGAAATGGAGTTCTAGCGAAATCGTTATACTTTTAAGAGACTGAAACAGGAAATTGTCGAAAATAGGGCTCAAAGTGGGCAAAATCACCAATGCGTAAGTGTCATGGCTACCGCTAACTTTGCGAAAGCATAATTCCGTTAGTTTTCTATCAAATTTCATAATTTTGGTGGCGTTATGATCGGAAAAAGATTCTCTATCATTTCATAAGAAAAAAATAATTTTTTTTTCCAAAAAAATTTCGACCCCAGGAACACTTTCCTGAGAAGGCCTGTCGACCCCCAAAGGGTTAAAGCAGACATCGCCGAAAAGCAGAAATCCATTTTTTTCCACTTCTAAATGCATATAAATGCCAGACAACAAGCTTACACTAACTTATATTAAGTTAGCAATAGCACTAGGCATTAAAAAACACAATAAAAAGTTAGATACACACAGAGTACACTTATTACTTACCTTAAAGTATTAACATTGATGTGTGAGAGGTGAGTGGCAGGGTATTGTCTAAAACAAGTAAAACATTAAAAGGAATTTTCTTTTCCTTGCAGTAAGTCTCAACTGTAGGCTTAAAATAGTCTGTGAACCAATTTATGAAAAGATCAGTAGTCATCCAAGCTTTCGAATTGGATTTATAATAAACAGGGAGGCTACCTTTTGCATAGTTCTTTAGGGCCCTAGAATTCTCCGAGTGATAAATTATCATAGGTTTTAACTTGCAATCCTCAGCAGCATTAGCTCCTAGCAAGTAAGTAAGTGTATTCAGGTATACACAAATACAGTTACATAGATCATCATACATAGCAGCATATGTGTAGAGAACCTAGGATAACCCAAAAAAGTCAGAGCAAGAATGTTAGCTGACACTCTTAGGTTATCCTGGGTTCTCTACACATATGCTGCTATATGTAACTATTTGATGGCTATCTCAGCGATCAACATATACCTTGTTAGTAAATTTATTCAGGTATACACAAATACAGTTACATAGATTATCATACATAGCAGAATATGAGAAGAGTACCTAGGAAAACCCAAAAAAGTCAGTTCACTGAGTTTAATCATTTCTAACTTGGCACTTAAAGTAAGAGGCTTACGACTCCTCTTTTTATCACAACTAAGCTTAGACGCCATAGTCAATGAGAGCCAACTAGTTAACGAAAGAGTAAACAAGAGAGAACGAGATACGGAGTTCAGACAAGGTAAAAAAACAAACTGAACAGGTAGTGGGCGATCACTCGGTCAGGCAAAATGAATGCGATTAATACTTGTCCACTTTTAGTTCATTCACATACGTTTGTAAGAGTTTGTGAAACTTTTATCTCAAAATAATAATAATTACCTCACAAATAATAATAATTACCTCACAATACAAATACTCTTACATTGTGTACAAGTTTTACAAATTAGTACAAAATAAACAAACAGCAACACACCCATTCTCATGCAACACACTATTTTTAGAGTTAATGATAGTATTATTATTATCATAAAAAAGAAGCGCTAAACCCACAAGGGTAGTGAATAGCTATAGTATATAGAGTGAAGGAATATGAATGGAATATTTTTCTACAGTTATCCCTCAGTGTTTGACTAGAGAAAACGTAATTCTTCCGCTTGGTAAACAAATATCATATTTGTCAATTTTTATTCTGTGGGTGTATGTATCATGCTTATATGCTATGTAACGTGTTTTTTAAATAATTTTGAAGAAAATATCATAGATGAATTAATGAAAATGTCTATATTAACGTAAAATAAGACATTTAATGTGCCCAAGAGTGATTATTATTAGTAGTATTACGTAATATTTTCCCTCCGCCCGCCAACACCATAGCATATAAACAGCATGTTTATATGCTTTGTAACGTGTTTCTTATATAATTTTGAAGAAAATATTATAGATGGATTAATGAAAATGTCTATATTAACGTAAAATAAGACATTTAATGTGCCCAAGAGTGATTATTATTAGTATTACGTAATGTTTTCCCTCCGCCCGCCAACACCATAGCATATAAACAGCATGTTTATATGATTTGTAACGTGTTTCTTATATAATTTTGAAGAAAATATTATAGATGGATTAATGAAAATGTCTATATTAACGTAAAATAAGACATTTAACGTGCCCAAGAGTGATTATTATTAGTATTACGTAATGTTTTCCCTCAGCCTGGCAACCACACCTACATAGCATATAAACAGCATGTTTATATGCTATGTAACGTGTTTCTTATATAATTTTGAAGAAAATATCATAGATGGATTAATGAAAATGTCTATATTGACGTAAAATTGGACATTTAATGTGCCAAGAGTGATTATTACATAATAGAAAGATGTTCTCACGAAAAATGTAAACAAACCGGGTGGCGCGCGCCGTATCTGAAAGACTCGCCGTATATAAAAGTTTTGGTCATAATTTGAACTCGCCATATGAACGGAATGCCGAAAGGTGAAACGCCGAAAAGCGGGGCCCTACTGTACTTCAACTACATCATTTGAGGCATTTAGTAGTTCTGTGAAGCTTTTTTGTGCATAAAAGGTGGTAAGCTGTTTATGTCTCCTGCCTTGTTTTTAAAGGTATTGATTATGAGCGAGACTTCTATTGGGTTGGTAGGAGCTAGGAATAGTGTATCAGAATAGGTGTTGGTGAGGTAGACTGTGTTATGTTATTTTCCCTTTACTTTGATGTTATGGTTCCACTACATGGTCTAGCATGGGGTATTTACTTAACCCTTTCAGGGTCCAAGGCCATTTTTGGAAGGGGTGTGCCAGTGTCCAAGAATTTAAAAAAAAAAATTCTTATTTTTTTCTTGTGAAATGATAGTTTAGTTTGATATCTTTATTATGCACCCCATACCCATCCTGTGGGCGGTAGTCAAAAGATTACAGAGATACATAATGGGTCCAGGGACTGGACCCCAAAGTTTTGATAGCTGAGCAAGTTACAAGGGTAATGAACGAACAAGCTACAAAGGTAATGAACTCACAAGTTACAAAGGTAATGAAACATGGAAGTAAATTTACTTACTTACGTTTATACATGGTTACAATCATGAACAAATTATAAAGCAATGAACAATTCACTAGTCTACACCGGGTCACAACTGTAATGAGTTCTTGGTGCAAATTTTATTGTTGGGTCACACACACACACACACATATACTTACACACTTACATATACACATACACACATACACACACACACACATACACACATATATACATACACACACACATGCACACACAACAGGCCCAGCCTTCAATCGACATGTGCATAGGACAAAATGGCAATCAACACGTACACACACACACACACACACACACATGTGGCAATGCTTTATTTACAGGGAGCAAAGTCAGGGTATTTTTCCAGAATGGTCTGTAATATACCACTGTGTATAAAATACTTTGACATATCTTGAACATTTCTGAGTGAGTTGTCTCTGAATTCATTAATTTTGTTGCACTCCAGTACATAATGATGCAGGGTGTGACAATAATCCAACTGACAAAGTTTACATTTTGTTTGGTCTACATCTGGTGGTGGTGATTTAACCTGCCAAAGATACTTGTAACCCAGCCAGAGGCGGGCGGTGGTGACATCCAAGAGTCTGCTTATTTTGTTGGATGCACCAAAGACATGTGGCTCCTCCTGCATGATAGAATGATGATAGATGGACTGACTGGTGTCAATCTCCCTGAGTCTTAAGTCAATAAAATTCAGTTGAAGTTCTTTTCGTATTATTGTTCTCAAACTGCTAACTGACAAGCCAAGATTGTAATCTACCCCCTCTTTGAAAGCATAAAACTTAGCCAATTTATCAGTTCTATCATGCATCTGAAGACCAATGTGAGATGGAATCCACAGCATGTGCACTCTGACTCTACTATCCACAATCCTACCATACCTGTGTCTGGCTTCTGACACAAGCATGCTACAAGTTATACTTGATGAGTTGAGAGCATATATGGATGACAGAGAATCAGTTACAATTAGAGAGTCAACCTTAGATACATGGACGCATTTGAGTGAAAGGAGTATGGCAAACAGTTCTGTCTGAAGGGTATAGGCCCAGTTATTGATGCGTGCTCCAATTTCTTTAAGAGAGCCATCACTCTGTATGACAACAGCAGCACTACCAGCTAGAGAATCTTTTTCTGAAGGTAATAAAACAAAAAGTACAAAATTTGATTGAAAATTGACGTAATTATGCTCTCGCAAATTTTGATTTGCCAATGATATTTACGCATTGTCGATTTTGCTGATTTTGACCCCCATTTTAGGCCAATTACATTATTCCAGTCGACCAAATTCTTAGCTATTTTACTAGTATTACTTCTATTCTATCGATTGAGCACAAGAAATCACCCAGTCAACTGTTTCAACTACAAAATAAAGTGATTGGAAATTGGTAATTTAGCCAATTTAACTCAAAGTTCAAAATATTCCAATTTCAAAATAGGGTGCAGAATAAACAATGGAGGCATTCCTGGCACTAAACTAACATTTCCTCTGTTCATTAATTATGTTTTCAGTCTTTACAAATGAATTCCATTTTTATTTTTTATTCACATAATGAATTTTTATTCAAACTAAAAAATGGAAGATTTACTGTTATGCAATATTGTAATAATTGTACAAATAATATCACCACATTTGTGAACATATATTAGACCCACCAGCTGGCGCGTATTAGACGTGTGAGATCATTTGTTTACTCTTGAACATCAGTAAAAATTTAACATTTCTGCTACTTTGAGCTCAGTTTAAAGCCATTTCCAGTAGTAAAATCAATCAAAATCATCTCTATATCTGTAACATATCTTCCATTCTATCAAATGAGATAAAAAAATTGCAAATATAACTATAAAAAGTATACAAAAAAACACTGCAAAGTCGCTGTTTTAATCGAAAATTACGGTTTCAGTTTTTTCTCTCATTATGTACTGTGTGCTGCAGGATTTGTTTTATGAGGTGCACACTTACCACATATATGTATTCTCTCATATCTAGGCCCAAATATACCGCTCAAAGCTTATCTGAGTGAGCCTCTTAAAGGGGGGCTCCTTGTCGTGGTAAAGAGGCTATCGGTCTGAGGAATTGGACCTCTTGGTCTTCTTCCTCAGACCGAACCTAATTACCCCCCAATCCCCCCTCCCTTTTCCCATCTTCCCCATCCTCCCTTTTCCCTTTCCTCCTCCTCCTCATCCCTCCCTTATTTCCTTCCCAGTTTTACCCTGGGAGCTTCTCTCCTCAGGCATTCTAGTTCCTAGGTAGGGGAAGGGTATCGTAGTCCATCCCATTCCGTTGAGGTCCTTGGCGGTGGTGTAGTTTGCCGTGGAATCTGGATCGCCTGGGGATGTCCCGATCCTCTCCGGTCACCCGGGGTGGCTTTGGGTATCTTTCGGGCGACGGGTGTATCTCTGGAGGCCACCTTTCGGATTCCGGGGTGGTGGCCGAAGGCGGTATGCTTTGTGGCGGATATCCGGCCGCCCTCTCTTTTGTCCGTCGAGATGGCTCGGTGGATGTGAGGTTGCTATCCCGGATTGCTGGTTTACTGGCATGAAGGGTAGGGTATGGCACGGGTTCCATGCAGCATCTGCACTACTTGCGGTGTTGAGGTCCTCTTGGGCACGGAGGGGGATTTGCGCTCCCTTTCATTCCTCCTAGGACCTATTCCTCCACGTTTCCCCCTTTTTTTATTCTTTTTTTTATTTTTATTTTCTTTTCTTTCTTTTTTTTTTCTTAAAAATAAAAAGAAAGAAGTAACCTAACCATGGCTGACCCAATCCATGAACCCACTACCCCCGGGCCCCTTCCTGATACCGCACCCAGTACTGACCCTGCCTCGTTAACGGACAACTCTTTGGACATCTCTCATGCCCCTGTACCTCTTGCTGGTGCCGGTTCGTCACCTGCTTCAGGTACCAGGGACCCGACTGGCTCTTTCGATACGTCTGACCTTCGCTCTTCTCTGACCTTGATTCCGGCTTCTCCCTCGACGGTGCGGCAATTTTCGAATCGCTCGCCCATCTCACATCGGACCACCCCTGGTCCCACACCCAAACGACCAAGACCCACACATGACGATTCGACACTTTCTTCTCGTTCATCTCAGAAACGACAAGCTCGTCATGCACTCCCCTTAAACTCTCTGTTTCAAACTACTCAATGGACAAAGTTTTTTACTCTTCGACCGACTTCTCCTAATACCTATCTTTCAGACCATAGTATTGGTAAGGCTCTGCTACGCCATGTTGGTCAAAACATCTCATTTCACGCTCTCAAGAGCGGCACTCGCATCATCACGGTCCAGAATGCTGGCCAAGCTCGCGATCTTTCTCTTCTTACAACTATTGATACTATTCCTGTTACTATTGACAATCACCATTCCCTCAATTCTTGTTGTGGTTCTGTCATTTTGCCCCACACCATTGTCCAACGGAATTTCCAGACATGTGGTGATGACATTTTAGAGCAGCTTGAGCTCCAGGAACTCCCTATCCTTAAAGTTGACACTTTTGTCCTCCCAGCCAATAAGCGAAGACGTTATCCTTGCAATATAGCTCGTTTAACGTTTGACTGCCGAGAACTTCCACCTTCGGTCTACATTGCAGGTCAACGTTTACAAGTTCGAAAGGTGACCCCTACACCGCAGCAGTGTAGAAACTGCTGGCGTTTTGGTCATCCAGCAAAATATTGCAGGTCCATGGCCGAATGCCCAGTCTGTGGTGCTGACGACCATGCCAGTTCTTCTTGTACTCTACCTCCCTCTTGCCTTAACTGTCATGAGACACATCCTTCATATTCTCGCCGTTGTCAGGTTTACCTGAATGAGCGGGAAATCCGTTGTCTCAAAGAGACGGAAGGCTTCTCATACGCTATGGCTGTCTCTCATCTTTGCCTTCAAGGGAAACTTCCCCGTATTTCCTATTCTCGCATTGCTAAACGTCGCCCCGCTTCTGGGATCCCAACTTCCACGGCTTCCTCTGTGGTCGCCTCATCCTCAGTCACCCCTGTCTCGAATCCTTTTGATGTTCTTGGCTCCGAGGTCCCTACCTCGGCTTCCCATACTATCCACACTCCTTCCTCTATTCACTCGCACAGTTCTGAGTCTACACGTCCTCGTCCTACACCTAAACCTCAGCGCCCCCCCTCTTATAAGCCCGGCAAAAATCCCTATTGCCAGGTTCTTCGCCTCCGACTAGTTCTGTAACGTGTGTGGAGGTTCATCCTCCTCCTCATACACTACCTTCATCCCCTGTCCCCTCCCAAGTCCCTACGACAGTTTCCTCTTCTACCTCCTCGTCCTCTACTTTAGTACAGTCTATAGACTCCCCAATAGTTTCTTCCATTTCTAATGTAGTCTCCCATTCTGCATCTTTGACTTCCGAAACACTGGAAGCTATTGCAGAATATATTTCAGAGACTGGGCCGATGATGGACACTACTCCATCTGAGGTTCCTCATCTCTCTTCTTCGTCTCAACCCCCCCTTCCTTCACAACGTCCTCCTCCCTCTCTGATTACAGGTCTTCCGCTGCCTCCACACGTGGACTTTTCTAACCCTAGTCCATAGCTTCCTCTCACTTCCACTTCTATCTTTTTCTCCATAAATCATGGCTTATTTGCAGGGGAATATCCGAGGCCTCAGGGGTAACAGGAGTGAGCTTCAGGTGTTGCTCTCCCAGTTTTTCCCTATTGGGGTCTGTTTGCAAGAACCCAAATTACAATCCACTGTTATCAGGCCCTTTTCAGGCTATAATTTGTTATATTCATCGGATCCTTTTCCGATGGAACCTTTAACGAAAGTGCTCTCCTTATACGCACTGGTGTTCCATACTGTCAGCTTTTGTCCCTTCTTCCTTACATTACACCGCAGTCCGTATCCACTTGAATAAGTGGTATACACTCTGTTCTTTATATCTCTCCCTTGCGGGCATTGTCTATCCCAGATTTTGATTTTCTGGTTTCTTCCTTACCGCACCCTTCTATTACTTGGCGATTTTAACGCGCACCACTTTCTCTGGGAGGGTCGCACTGTGACTCCGTGGCATTCAGTTGGAGGCATTTCTTGCTTCTCTTCCCTCCATGTTTTAAATACGGGTACTCCTACCCATTTTGATCCCGAACTCATTCTTTCTCCTGATCGATCTTTCCATCTGCTCTTCATCAACTGTCCTTGACTTCACCTGGTCTGTCCTCCTGGACTTACATGACAGGATCATTTCCCAATTATCCTAAAGTCCCTCTGTTTTCTCCACCTCCTCATTGCCCACTGGCAATTTGACCGGGCGAAATGGGACCTTTACTCACATCTTACTGCCTTTCATGAGGTTCCTACCTCGTCCTCCATTGATGAGGTTTTACATCTCTTTTCGTCCTCCATCTTCACATTCTATTCCCCAAACCTGGGCAAGCATCCTCAGAAGTGCGTGCCTTGGTGGTCTCCTACTTGTGCTCGGGCAGTGCGTTTGAAACGCGCTGCATGGGGCAGGTATCGGTATAACAGAACCACAGAGAGACTCCTTGATTTCAAGCAGAAGAGAGCTATTGCTCGCCGTGTCATACGTGATGCTAAACGCACTTGCTGGCGAGATTACGTTTCTACTGTCACTTCGGCTTCCTCGATGAGTGCAGTCTGGAAGAAAGTGCGGAAATTGAGTGGTAAATTCTCCCCGACCCAGCTCCTGTTCTTCAGGTTGCTGGTGTCGATATAGCACACCCTCTTGCCGTTCCACTGAAATTGGTAATCATCTCGTCCGCATTTCTCAAGGGCTACATCTATGCCCTCGTTCCTTTCTTCTAAGTCTGCCAGCGAGTTAAAGCCCTTAGATTTTTCTTCTCTTAGAGAAGAATCCTATAATGTGCCTTTTACCCTTCAAGAACTGGAGGCAACACTCTGCTTGCAGATCATCGGCAGCTGGGCCAGACGGCATACATATTCGTATGCTACAGCATTTACATCAGTCTGCTCTTCTGTCCTCTTACGACTCTTTAATCTCATATGGTCGCAAGGAGTTCTTCCCCAGCTGTGGAAGTCTGCTATTGTTCTCCCTTTTCGAAAACCAGGTACTACGGGACATGATTCCTCTCACTACCGTCCCATCGCTCTTACCAGTGCAATTTGCAAGGTGATGGAACGTCTAGTTAATAGACGTTTGATGTGGTATTTAGAGACTCACAATAGTCTCTCCTAGTCAGTATGGCTTCCGTAAGGGCCGTTCTGCCATTGACCCCTTGCTGCGCTTGGATACTATATTCGTAATGCCTTTGCGAATAACCATTCGGTTATCGCTATCTTTTCGACCTTGAGAAGGCTTATGACACAACTTGGAGATATAATATCTTGGTCCAGGCCCACTCCTTAGGCCTCCGAGGCAACCTACCATTCTTTCTTAAGGCTTTCTTAACTGACAGACATTTCCGGTCAGAGTTAGTAATGAACTCTCCCGGAATTTGTCCAAGCTGAAGGTGTCCCCCAGGGATGTGTTCTGAGCACAACACTTTTTCTGCTTGCTATAAATAATCTGGCATCTGTTTTCCCATCCAATATTTGGTCATCGCTCTATGTGGATGACTTTGCTATAGCTTGTGCAGGTGCTGACTGTCACCTCATTGCAGTTTCCTCCAGCATGCCATCAACCGGTTTCTGATTGGGCCACCACTCACGGGTTTAAATTTTCTAGTGGCAAAACTCATCAAATTACGTTCACTAGACATTCAGTGGTCTCTGATTATCCATTGTACCTATACGGCTCACGTATCCCAGAACGTGATACAGTCAGGTTTCTCGGCCTCCTGTTTGACCGCAGATTATCCTGGAAACCTCACATTACCTCTCTGAAGGCGACTTGTCATAGCCGGCTGAACCTCCTTAAAACCCTCGCACATCTTTCATGGGTGCTGATCGTAGAACTCTCCTTCGCCTACATTTGGCCCTAATTTTATCGAAATTCGATTATAGTGACCAGATATATTCGGCAGCTTCTCCTGCCACTCTTTCCAGCCTTAATCCCATCCATCACTAGGGATTACGCTTATGCCTTGGTGCTTTTCGTTCTTCCCGGTTGAGAGCCTCTATGTAGAAGCGAACATTCCATCCTTGTCTGATCGTCGAGATGCACATTGCATTCGCTATTATGTTCGCTCTCATGACCTCCGCAATCCTTCCATGTATAGGATTGTCACAGATGTTAGTAGACGCTCGTTATTTGTTCGTCGCCCCTGTTTACTTCGTCCCTTTTTTCTTCGTCTGCATTCACTCTTGTCTTCCCTTCAGCTTCCGCCTTTATATGTTCATGTGGCTTCACCCTTTCCTCTACCCCCTTGGGAAGTTCCTGCTGTCCATGTCTGTTCTATTCCTCTACCTTGCGCGAAAGCCCAACTGCCTACGGCGGCTTCTCGCTCTTTCTTTCTAGACCATTTCCGTTCTCATTCCCATGCCATCGCAGTATACACCGATGGTTCAAAGTCACCTGACGGCGTCGGATTCGCAGCAGTGTTTCCGGACAGCGTCGTACGAGGGCATCTATTACCCTCGGCTAGCATATTTACGGCTGAATTGTATGCCATTCTTGTGGCACTTATCCGTATTGCATCTATGCCTGTATCACCATTTGTAGTCGTTTCAGACTCCCTTAGTGCTTTACAGGCTATCTGTAAAATTGATACACCTCACCCCCTAGTTCTTCGTATCCACCTTTGGTTACGCCGTATCTTTAGCAAGTATAAAGATATTGTCTTTTGTTGGGTCCCTGGTCATGTTGACGTACAGGGCAATGAACAGGCAGACACTGCTGCGCGGTCAGCAGCACATGACCTTCCAGTTTCATATAGAGGTGTTCCTTTCACGGACTATTTTGCGGTCATTGCTGCCCACCTTCGCACCCGTTGGCAACAACGCTGGTCTGACCTGATGAATAACAAACTCCATTCTATTAAACCGGTTATAGGTTTCTGGCCTTCTTGTCACCAATGTCGAGGTTGGGAGACTACACTCTCCCGTCTTCGCATCGGCCACACTCGTCTTACTCACGGGTATCTCATGGAGAGGCTCCTGCCCTCTCTGTGAGCATTGTCAGGTTCCAGTGTCTGTTCGACATATTCTGCTGGACTGCCCACTCTATCAACGAGCACGCAGAATTTACCTCCAACGACGTCTTCGCTCTGCGGCCCTTTCTTTACATTCCCTTCTTGCAGATGGACCCTCCTTTAAACCTGACTCTCTTGTTGACTTTTTGACAGAAACTGACTTACTACACAAACTCTGAAGATTATACCTCTAGCACCTCCCTCAGTCCCTTCTACCTCGATCTCTTGCTACCCTCTATCCCTGCACTATCCACCGTCATGCTGCACTCCATACCCTACTAATCATCCATCTCCCTCTTACAACCCACTCTCCCTGCATCCTACAATAACCTGCAGCGCTGTATAACCCCTGTGGTTTAGCGCTTCTATTTGATTATAATAATAATAATAATGGAGCTACTCCTTTTCCATTTAATCTGATTCTTGCATAACCCCTGCAAGTTTAGCACTGTCACCATGAATATGATATTAAAACTGTTAACCAGTACAAATAGCACCTGGTTGATCAGATGAACACCAGACAAGTCTGGCCCAGGGCTGGGCTATGGAAGTTGTAAAACTTTAAAATCATCAAATGTTCATACTATGTCAAAAGAAAAGATAGTATATTCCACATCCAGCCCTGTAGCCATTTGCAGTGATTTCTTGAGACTAGATAATGGTTCACTAAGTTGCTCAACAATCCCTTAAAATCATTGAAAATGGTTTATCAGGCCCTGATGACTTGTTTGGTTTTAATGTATATTTGTCTGCAGACCATGACTATGATCTTTCATAGATCATCTTCATTCTGTCTTGTATAATTATTGATTTAATGGGATTTCATTTGTATTGTCCTGCACAGATACAAAGAAATGTGTCAAAAGTGGTATACATTTCTTTGTGAATATAGTAATGCATATTTACTACATTTTGGATTGAAAAAATTGACTTGCTTGGCAGGTTTTATCTGGCGATGCTGTCATTGTTCGTGGGCAGCCCAAAGGGGGGCCTCCCCCAGAGAGACAAATCAACTTTTCGAATGTTGTTGCTCCACGTACAGCTCGACGAGCGACATCAAAGTGAGTATAGTCCAGTAGAGGTCTTAGAGGTTTGTCTCCCATGACCTCTATATCCTTCCTTGTCTTGGAGTAAAAAATTAATTGAGGATTTTGAGTCTCATTAATAGTTCATAAGCTAGGATTTTCAGTCATAAATATACAGTGGACCCCCAGTTTTCGTGATTTTTTCGTTCCAGAATGCTGTTCAAGTGCCATTACCAAACAAATTTATTCCCATAAGGAATAATGTAAAGTAGACTAGTCCTTTTAGACCCCCAAAAATACACTTACAAAAGCATTTACAAAAATACACTTACATAAAAGAGCGAGTTTGGAGCATCATGAACACTGGGGGTCCACTGTACTTATCTGTACATAAATGAAAAGTTGTAATTCAGCTTGGCAGTACAGTAGGTGCATATAAATTACAGTACTCTGAATAGTATGAAAGTTGATGTGCACTGATATATTATAGGATGCTTAATCATACAGAAGTCTAAAATACTGTATACCCTTCTTAAGTGACTGGTCAAGATTAATGTAATTGAGGCTCTGTATAAAGTTATGTAGCATGTTACTTATCAGGTCCTGTGGTGCCTAAAGTGACTCATTGATCAACAGTATTTGTATATAGCTTGGGGTATTTCATAAATTTTATTCAATTATCTGAATTTTATTTCATATTTTCATGCAAATATTGTAATTTGTATTTTTTCCCACAGTGCTCCCGAGACTGTTGACGATCCTTATGGCTGGGAGAGCAGAGAATTTTTGCGCAAGAAGGTGATTGGCAAGGAAGTTCTTTTTACTATTGAAACAAAGACTCCTACTGGAAGAGAATATGGTTCTATTTACCTTGGCAAAGGTTGGTGTCTTATATCATGGATGATATGTGATCTTTAATTATATTCACAGTACAGTACCTAGATACAGTAGTATTTTGATTAATAAATTTTATTTTTCCTCAACGTTATTCTTTTCCCTGCAGTAATATTTTTCTTAATTGCCTATTATTTTCCTTCTTACCACAGGACATTAAGTCAGATACTATTCTGAATACTGAAAGCTGAGTTTCAAAAATACCTCATATGTATTTTCTTATCAGACATCCTGATGTTCAGCAGCTCTTTGCAAGGCTACATAGTCTTTAATACAAGATTAATCCAGCACAGTGTGCTGGAGTTAACTGTAGAATAATTTAAATGCTAGATAAGGCTGGTTTGATAGATTTGAGGCATATTGTTCACAATAAGTGGCAGGTTGTGACTGCTGAAGAGAGTGTAGATGATTTTAACAATATTCTATATCTGTACATAATTGAAGGTAGTGCCATGAGAATTTTAGTGTTTAGAGTACAAGTAAAAAAAAGTTTATATAAAGGTATGCATCCAGATTAGTGGACTGAGCTGGGAGAGACTGGACCAGATGACTTAGTCTAAAGGAATTTAAAATGAGAGGAGGGAATATGATAAAATATTTGTGGAATTGATTAGAACCATCTTTACAGCAGGAGTATTTAGAATCAGGGACACATGTAAAGACCCCCAAAACTAGCTGCAGAGAAATGGGACACATGGTAAAGAGCAGTAATGAAATGTGTGTAGAAATGGAATAAGTTAGGCAAAACATGTAGCAGACTCAGACACAAGTCTAAATTGGTAAAGCTAAGAAAATGAGTTATGAAGACAACTAAAATTGTCCTTGTTAATTGATGAGTCTTAACTACATTAAAGATAAAAGAATAACTAAGCAGTATACAGAAAGATGCCAGGAACAATGCTACAACTGTGAGAAACATTAACATGTGTGATTCACTGAAGTTGGTACATGTACTAGCATAGCTCTCTTATAATCATGAATTTATAATAAAAGTAGTGTTGCAGTTTTTTTTAATTGTGAAGAATCTTTTTAATTGAAACTATTCTGCATACTGGACTTTGTACAATTGATTTATTTTTTATTTTTTTAGACATTGCCACTGGAGAAAATTTGACTGAAGTAATGGTTTCGGAAGGCCTTGTGGCAGTAAGACGAGAAAGTATCAGAGGAGAGAGTCCTCTGATTGATCTTGAAGAGACTGCCAGAAGCCAGGGCAAGGTGAGTTGGTCAAAATTTACGCCTGACAGGTACAAAGGTTTGTTGGTGTTAGTCTATATAGAGAGACTAATAAAGTACAGTAGGGCCTCGCTTTACGGCATTCTGCTAATACGGCAATCTGTGCTGGTGTGCAGGTACACATTAAAATCACTAAGAGTGTCCCTTTAGTTTTAATGCCATAATAATAATACGTAATAATCATCACTCTTGGGCACATTAAATGTCTTATTTTACAAAAATATAGAATTTTTGTTAATCCACCTATGATATTTTCTTCAGAATTATGTAAGAAACACGTTACATAGCATATAAACATGCTGTGGAGGTGTGGTCGCCGGGTGGAGGGAAAACGTTATGTTTTCTCTGGTCCAGCACCAAAGAAAACGTGTATGAATCTGCGTTTAGCTCAGTCACTCCCCTTAACACAACATTTTTGTTTACAATTCTCGGCATGAATTGTTCATTACTTCTCCCTTTGTTTATGATGGCATCTAAAGGTAGTTGTTAGAAACTATTAAATTCAGTGAATATGGTATGTCGATGGTAATAATATGGCTCTGGGCCGCATAAAATAGTGTAGCTATGTAGGTAGGTGCAGCTGTGTAGCCAGGTGGACTACATAACTACATCTACCGGCTACTTACACCTGATTTCCTACAAATAAATACTACTCGCTTCTCATCCTACATTAAGACTACACATATTTTAAGGTAAATACTGAGTGTACTGTATGTGTAGTTTATCTCTCTGGGCTGCTTTAAATATCGTATATTAAATTTGGGACGGGGAGCCAGGGGTACCTACACCTGACTTTCTACAAATAAATACTACTTACCTCTCGCCCTACATTAAGACTACAAATATTTTAAGGTAAGTAATGCAAGTACTGCGTATGTATTTTACTTTTTATTGTGTTTTTTAATGCCTAGTTCTATTAGTAACTTAATATAAGTTAGTGTAAACTTGTTGTCTGGCATTTACAGTGGACCCTCGGTTATCGGCCGTAATTCGTTCCAGAAGCTCGGCCTAACACCAAAATGGCCGATAACCGAAATAATATTTCCCATAAGAATTAATGTAAATACAATTAATCCGTTCCAGAGAAAAATATTCACAAAAATATTTTTTTTTTAACAATTAAATCAGTATTACATACCTTTATTGAAGACTAATGCTGGCTTCTGGAAGATAGGGAGGAGGAAAAAGGGAGGAGTTGTTGTTTGGAAGGGAAATCCCCCTCCATAAGGACTTCAGGTAGCAAAGCCCTCTCTGGGGTTACTTCCCTTCTTTCTTTTAATGCCACTAGGACCAGCTTGAGTCACTCCATCAACTACACTCCCTGCATGCCTCCTACACTCCCTGCATGTCTGCCTTGAATTCTATCGTGTTTCTCACTTTTCTTTACCAAAGGAACTACTAAGAACTTTCTTTGGCGCCATGGTTACTTATTTCGCAGTTGCACTGAAAAAAACCTCCAACCAAAGACAATGGAAAACAAGCGAAATGTTTGGATGAATGAGCAGAAGCTTCCTCACGCATCAAGAGAGACAGGCAAACTGACGCGCAAGTGGCCCCAGCCAGCCAACGGACTCGTCCCATACGGCCGATCACCGGAAGCCGAAAAACCGGCCGATCATCGAGTTGACCGATATCAGGAACGGCCGATAACCGGGGGTCCACTGTATATGCATTTATAAGTGAAAAAAATGGCGTTCTGCTTTCCGGGCAGTAGCCTGGAGCCTAACCTGCCATATAAGTGGGGCCCTACTGTACTTCAAAGTAGAGTTTCAAAATGAGTATACTACTGTGGACCCCCGGTTTTCGTAATTTATTTGTTCCAGAATGCTGTTCAAAGTGCCGTTACCAAACGAATTTGTTCCCATAAGGAATAATGTAAATTAGTCTAGTCCTTTTAGACCCCCAAAAATACACTTACAAAAGCACTTACAAAAATACTTACATAATTGTTCGAGTTTGGAGCAGTACGAAAACCGGGGGTCCACTGTATATATAAATTTAGGTACATAAAATAAATTTTGTGTAAATCTAATGAAACTAGTAGAAACATTGTAGCACATTTTGAGTGTTCATTCATGGTATAAGACTGATATGGTGGAGACTTTTCTGTTTTTCTGAGCTTGTCCCATCTTTTTTTTTTCTTGTAGGTTAAAATAATTTGTTTTTTGCCTATTTTTCTAAACTATTTTCTTTTGGTGAGTTTTGGAAATTTTTTTTTTACACCAAACAACTGCTTATGAGCTATGGAAAGTGAAGATAGTCATTTTCAATGGAATTGTTTTGTTAGAAACCAAGGTACAGAGAGACTTTACAGTATTTTTTTAATGTACTGGCCATCTCCCACTGAGGTAGGGTGACCTGAAAAAGAAACTTTCGCCATCATTCTTGTATCATTCTATATTAAAATTGACTGGGGAGATAAAGCATTCACTATATTTTTTCTCTGATTGTCTTTTGGGCTATGTACATTCATGTATATTATGCAAGTACTGATGGTGACCTGTTCTATCCGACTAGCAGGCATATTTTGATGGTTGCTGTCTGGCAGGCCATTGAAAGAATGGGAAATCTGGGTTGGGAGAGGGGGAGGCAATCTTAGGTTCATTTTTTGTAGTTACAGTGGACCCCCGAGTAACGAACACCCCGGAAATCGTACAATTATGTAAGTACAGTGGTCCCCCGAGTAACGAACACCCCAGAAATCGTAAGTATAATATTGTAAGTGCTTGTGGAAGTGTATTTTTGGGGGCCTGAAATAGACTAACCTATGTGACATTATTCCTTAAGGGAGTAAATTCGTTCGGTAATGGCACTTGAGCAGGCTTCTGGAATGAAGTTTTTACGTTACTCGGGGGTCCACTGTATTTGAAATTTTGTGAACATTTCATTGAACAGGGGTTGACTGTATTTGGATTTAGGTATGCAATAACATAATGAAAATTTTAGTTTGTCAAACTGTGTTTATTTAAAGTTTTTATGAAAATGGAAGTTTTTTGTTAATGTGCTGTATTAATACATGACTTCTTATTCACTCAGGGAAAATGGGCAGGTGATGATACGAAGCATGTTCGCGGTGTCAAATGGACGTGTGAAAATATGCGCTCATTCGTGGACAAGGCTAAGGGAAAACCCATTGAAGCTGTAATTGAGCATGTTCGTGATGGTTCTACAGTTCGTTGTTTCCTCCTCCCAGATTTTCATTATATTACTCTCATGATTTCTGGCATTAGGGTAAGTTACATAAGGTTGATGTTAAATGAAATTTATTGAATTGCATATTGTTTGCTACAAGTTGGGATTGAAAGATAAATTCTGGATAGTAATTTTTTATATACAGTATATTTGAAAAATTGTATATCACATTGGAGGAAGTATGGAAGAAGTGAATATGATCAGATATATATATGAGAGTAGATTTGTCAGCAGATGGGTTTATGAAGAACGAGGTTAACCATTGTACTTCCCATTTCCAGGACTCGAGTCTGGCTAACCAGTTTCCCTGAATCCCTTCAAAAAATATTACCCTGCTCGCTCTCCAACAACAGCTCAAGTCCCAAAAACCATTAGTCTTCATACACTCCTATCTAACACGCTCGTGCATACTTGCTGGAAGTCCAGGCCCTTCGCCCACAAAACCAAAACCTTTACCCCCTCCCTCCAACGTTTTCGGGGACGACCCCTACCCCGCCTTTCTTCCCCAACATTTATACGCTCTCCAAATCATTCTACTTTGTTCCATTCTCTCTAAATGACCAAACCACCTCAACAGCCCCTCTTCAGCCCTCTGACTAATACTTTTAGTAACTCCACACTATCACCTAATTTCCACACTATGAATTCTCCGCATAATATTTACACCACACATTGCCCTTAGACACGACATCTCCATTGCCTCCAGCCACCTCCTCACTGCAACATTTACAACCCATGCTTCACACCCATATTAGTGTTGGTACCACTATACTCTCATAAATTCCCTTCTTTGTCTCCACGGATAACGTTCTTTGTCTCCACAAATACCTCAATGCACCACTCGCCTTTTTTCCTTCATCAATTCTTTGGTTAATTAACCTCATCCTTCATAAACCCATCCGCTGACGAGTCAACTCCCAAATATCTGAAAACATTCACTACTTCCATACTTCCTCCCTCCAATGTGATATCCAACCTTTGCAACTTTTCTTTAGAATTCCCCATAAGCACAGTATCATCAGCAAAAAGTAACTGTATCAACTCCCATTTTATATTTGATTTCCCATAATTTAATCCCACCCCTCTCCCCAAAACTCTAGAATTTACTTCTTTTACAACCCTATCTATAAGTATATTAAACAACCATGGTGACATTACACATTCCTGTCTAAGACCTATGTATTTTCAGGTTCCATAATTGTGCTGCATACTCCAATATAGGCCTAACGTATGTTGTGTAAAGGGCCAGGAATGACTGTCGAGATTACTGAAGGCTACTCTTAGATTTGTTGAAAAAGTTATTTTTTTTTTTCAGTGCCCAATGAATAAACTAGATTCTGAGGGCAAGCTTGACAAATCCAGTAGTGAACCATTTGCTGATGAAGCCCGCTACTTCACAGAATCTAGACTGCTACAAAGAGATGTTGAGATTATTCTGGAAACTTTCAACAATAATAACTTTGTTGGTTCCATCATCCATCCGGTGAGCATTACAAGTTAATGTACTGGAATACTTGTGTGCATTGACATGGTAAAATATATTTTTTTTTACGCTTCGATATTTAATTTAGCTCAGAATAATTTAGTATGGCATGTTGCAACATACTAAAGTAGTTGCAGTATTGTCATATACATAAAAAATTGCATGTTTAATACAATATGGAGAGAGCAATTTACAGAATCTTATTTGGTTGTTTTTTAAAGGTTTACAGCTAAATGATATACTATACTAGAACTTTTGCTTTGCTGTATATTATTTTTTTTTTTAAGTAAAAGCCAGTGTTGAATGAGGCTTGCGTGTAATAATTTGATGGAATTGTGTGAGTTTTTCAGAAAGTCATTTATGTATATTTTACCCATAGTGTAGTTGTAGATATTTTATTATACTGGGTCACTAGCACTAGTGACTTGTGGCAGTCAAAACATTGTAAGCTTATCACTCATTCAGATTTGGATATTAATGTTATCTGTTATCGTGGATTATCATCAGTCCTTCGGGTCTTGTTATATAATCAGTTGTGATTAAGCCTCGTGTTTTTCAGACATTGCAGTCATGAAATTATTACAACTTGTTTTGAAATTTAACATTATATTAATTTTTTAATTTTTCAGAATGGAAACATTGCTGAAGCATTGTTACGCGAAGGCTTTGCAAGATGTGTTGACTGGTCCATAGCAACAGTAACTGGAGGACCAGAAAAATTGAGGGCTGCAGAAAAACAAGCCAAAGAAAAGCAGCTTCGGCTGTGGGCAGATTACAAGCCCTCTAGTCTAACAGTAAGGCACTCGCCATTTGTTTACTTAGTTGTATATTCATGGCAGAGTATGTATAAAGTAACCCAGTGGGGAAAGCAAGTTGGCATAAAATATTGACCATACTGTGGGGATAACTTCTAAGGCCACATCTTGTATACAAGTTGATATTATGTGGGGTGTGAGCGGAGAATATGAAGGGAAAAAAAACGCTCAGTAGAAAAGTCTTGGGGAACCTGTATGGTGTTCAGAAACTAACTTGCAGGATTTTAAGAGGGTTAATTGAATTTATATATCAATATTATCCAATTGTAGCCACAAGAGTAGAGCTATTCTCGTGATTTTTTTTTTTTTTTTACTGGTTTTAGTTTTTAACTTTCGAATCATTCCAATTTTTTACAACTGTGTGAAAAAAACCATTCTAGTGTCCATTCTGATATAACTATTTCTGAAGTATTGTTGCATTTATGCCTTAGTGTGTGAGCTCTTGTGAGTTTTTTGAAAACTTTCACTCTAGAATTAATATTTACCCCGCTCACACTCCAACAGCTCGTCAAGTCCCAAAAACTATTAGTCTCCATTCGTTCCTTTCTAACACTTGTGCTGTATGTCCAAGCCCGTTGCACACAAAAACCTCCATGTATATAATGTTAAAAGCCAAAGGAGTAAAAATAGAATAAAAAAAAATTATTTGCACTGATTTATATTATATTCTAAGTGGAGCAATGTGGGGCTAAGCATTTCCTCATGATTGAAGTATTAAAATACCTTGAAACACATTGAATATCATAAGAAGCTAGTGTACATAGTCACAGCATTAAACATAAACTATAAAAAAAAACTGAGGCAGTAATTATAATTTGGCATCAATAACTTTTATAATACCGCTGGTGCATTAAGGCCAATGTTGCTGATGAGTGATCATTATTTCACCACTATCGACATCATAAAAGTTTTTATCAGATTCCGCTCATTTTAGTCTGATTTATAAAAATGCACTTTCAATGTGTAACAATTTTTTTTTCAAACTCTTGCCATACACATGTAGGAAATCCATTTTCAGGGTATTTCATAGTTAAAGGGTTAATCTGATTCAGTAAACTGAATTTCACTTTGGCCCCAGTTTCAATATTAATCTTGGAAGTGGGAAGTACAATGCTGCTGTTTAGAGTGACATCTAAACTGTCATATCTGGGTGCCTCTGCAAAGGCAGTGATTATGTAAATGATGGTGAAAGTGTTTCTTTTTTGGGTCGCCCTGTCTCGGTGGGCGACGGCCGACGTGTTGAAATGACTAAAGAAATTTGCTTTGTCCTGCTAAATAAAAATGCAAGTCCTTAATTCACTGATCTTATCTGTTTATGAATTTTTTAATACAGATTGCTGACAAGGACAAGGAATTCACTGGCAAAGTGGTAGAAGTTGTTAATGGTGATGCTTTAGTAGTAAAACGGCAAGATGGCACAACTAAAAAAATATTCTTGTCCAGCGTAAGGCCTCCAAGGTAAGTAGAGATTTTGCAACATTCTTATGCATTCTATACTTGATAAACTACAACAAAATTGAACAAGTTTGTGAAAATGGGTATTGCAACATATTTCTAAAAGTTGACTCAACATAAATACAGTACCATGTATATAAAATGCAATTTTGAAGTTGTGTAAAGTGAATAATGTATTTATGAACTAGGCTGTGTAGAAAAAAAAGACGATACTGTGACTGGACCAAATACACAAATAACCCGCACATAAAGAGGCTGAAACTTATGACATGTCAGTCTGACTTGGACTGTTAACTAGCCACAGTGTGTAATCAGCTAATTGTCAAAATTGGGCCAAAATGTCATAAGTTTGTCTGGTGTGTGCAGATTATTTGTGTATAGGCTGTATAGTTTTTCCGTATGTATTTATGTATTATATTTTTGTTTCACTATTTAGACTTCCGGATTCAGATACTCCTAGACCACCAGGCAAGAACTTCCGTCCCCTCTACGACATTCCTTGGTTGTTTGAGGCAAGAGAGTTCTTGCGTAAAAAGCTTATTGGACAGAAGGTTCTTTGCACGGTTGATTACATCCAGCCTGCTCAGAATAACTTCCCTGAAAAAACCTGCTGTACTGTCAAAATTGGAGATGTGTAAGTTTGGCATATTGTAGATAAGAATGGAATTTTCTGCATTTTTCTTGTATTGGTTGATAGGCTTGGTTGACTTGAAAGGCAGGTGATACTTTGTTACTATTTAAAATTTTCAAAAATTTGAACATGTCAAAATACAAACTGGATTTTTTTACATAAAAAATAATATAAGAAGTCTTTCTTTTGTTACTTACCAAGGATTAGCAGGAATAATATCCCTATTTATTTTTATGCTCTAAATTCACTAAACATTAGGAGCGGTAGGAGAGGTGGAATTTTTTATTGTGGAATTCAACCTTCATTTATCTATCGTTGCTTATGATTATGAGTTTACTATATATCCTGATTAGTGTTCATATTTAATTTTTCACTATTTTTTCTGTAAGTGTTTACACCTCTCATCACAATCCTCTCTGCACTTGATGTAAATTCTGCCTTGTTCTGTTGGTGGGTCTACTGAAGTTTCTAGAGGGGGAAGGGAGGTACTGTGTCTTAGTGTAGGCTAGGTTCTGTGACAGTTTTCAGGAGCCAGATGAAGAATGAGGGACCTTGTCAGCTTCCTTGGTATGCCATTGTCTTGAAGGATACTCCTCATGGCACTGTACTCGAGGGCATGGTCAGTCATGTTCACTGGCCCTTCCTAGGTTCTCACCGAGCCAGGTCATCAGTATGTAACCTAGGCATAAGTACCTGGTTACTGGTGCAATTGCTTTCCTTTGACAGCTATCCAGCTGCATCTTCCTCCATCCATGGATGTCTTCTCCCACAGGTACTCTCAACAGCCCTCTGCTAGATTACCAAGACGTCCTTCCTACTAAACACCTGGGTTATCCCCCCACATTTTCGTCGGAACTTTGCCACCAATGGTGAGGTGACAGTGAGGAGTGAAAATGTTGAAGTAAGATAAGCTTACCTTTCTGTCTCTACCACATCCTCACTCAGGTGCCATACATTTGCTGCTGTTGCCCTTTCCCTGCAATGAACTCCAGGGTGCTACTGGGGTTGTGAGCGACTTCATCCTCTACACTTGGTGAAAAATCACACTTGTGATTCTTTCTCAGGTTGGAAATAGGTGTATGGTCCAACAGGTAATGCTGCAGACAGCTCCAAACTTTGGAATTATAACCCAAAATTAAAAGTTGTGGGGCTCAATATGGTTTAAGAGGAAGATCCTTGCCTTCTTACTGGAGGAAGAAAGAAAAGGGAAGGGGGGGTGGGGTAGGTTGCTAGTCCCTCAACCATTTCTGCTATTAAGTCTTTAATCTAAAATTGGTATAAATTCGAGTAAGTAAGGTGGTAATGGTACCTTACTTGGATCTCCCAGCTTTCTGCACGCCATATTGGATACTCGACTCTCTTAAGATAACCCCTATGGGTTCAGTGCTTCTGTGAATGTAAAAGTAACACAACTTTGAGTTGGACTCATTGCTGTTGTTGGCTGTTAATGATATGCAGTGTGAGTGGCTGCTATTCTGACTGATGTGCAGCAGCACTGCTGGTGTTATTAAGGAACCCTAAGCAGTTAAGTGTGAATATCTTAAGGGGTATAGGGCAAACCTGGGAGGCATCAATAGAGGAGATACACCAGGACATATCAGCAGTTTCTTGGGAAATTTAGTAAGCTGTTAACTTCGTGTTAGTTTATTTTCCCTTCTCCAAAATATTAATCCTTTGCTTTTTAAAGAAGAGATGAGCTAGGAACCTTCGTCATTGCATGACTGGAATTGACATGGTCTGTTGTATTGAGGAGTCATCCTCATCACCACTTACCTTGGATTTAGTAGTTAGTTCCTCTAGGTGTGAATATTTTTTCACTTTATTTACTTTCAATATATTATCCCTGAAGACAGGGAAGCTGTGATTTCGTGTGTAGGGCAAGGAGGAATAACATCTTGTAGGAGTGTGGAAGAGCCAGTTGTGGGTGTAGGGGAAGTTCGTGAGGCAGTGGGTAGAATGAAAGGGGGTAAGGCAGCTGGGATTGATGGGATAAAGATAGAAATGTTAAAAGCAGGTGGGGATATAATTTTGGAGTGGTTGGTGCTATTATTTAATAAATGTATGGAAGAGGGTAAGGTACCTAGGGATTGGCAGAGAGCGTGTATTGTTCCTTTGTATAAAGGCAAAGGGGACAAAAGAGAGTGCAAAAATTATAGGGGAATAAGTCTGTTGAGTGTACCTGGTAAAGTGTATGGTAGAGTTATTATTGAAAGAATTAAGAGTAAAACAGAAAGCAGGATAGCAGATGAACAAGGGGGCTTTAGGAAAGGTAGGGGTGTGTAGACCAAGTGTTTACAGTGAAACATATAGGTGAACAGTATTTGGATAAGGGTAAAGATGTTTTTGTGGCATTTATGGATTTGGAAAAGGCGTATGATAGGGTAGATAGGGGGCAATGTGGCAGATGTTGCAGGTGTATGGAATAGGAGGAAGGTTACTGAAAGCAGTGAAGAGTTTTATGAGGATAGTGAGGCTCAGGTTAGAGTGTGTAGGAGAGAAGGGGACTATTTCCCAGTAAAAGTGGGCCTTAGACAAGGATGTGTGATGTCACCGTGGTTGTTCAATATATTTATAGATGGGGTTGTAAGAGAAGTGAATGCGAGGGTCTTGGCAAGAGGTGTTGGGCTAAAAGATAAAGAAGCAAATACAAAGTGGGAGTTGTCACAGTTGCTTTTTGCTGATGACACTGTGCTTTTGGGAGATTCTGAAGAGAAGCTGCAGAGGTTGGTGGATGAATTTGGTAGGGTGTGTAAAAGAAGAAAATTGAAAGTGAATATAGGAAAGAGTAAGGTGATGAGGATAACAAAAAGAATAGGTGACGAAAGATTGGATATCAGATTGGAGGAGAGAGTATGGAGGAGGTGAATGTATTCAGATATTTGGGAGTGGACATGTCGGCGGATGGGTCTATGAAGGATGAGGTGAATCATAGAATTGATGAGGGAAAAGGGTGAGTGGAGCACTTCGAGTCTGTGGAGACAAAGAACCTTGTCCATGGAAGTAAAGAGGGAATGTATGAGAGTATAGTTATACCAACGCTCTTATATGGGTGTGAAGCATGGGTGATGAATGTTGCAACGAGGAGAAGGCTGGAGGCAGTGGAGATGTCATGTCTGAGGTCAATGTGTGGTGAATATAATGCAGAGAATTCGGAGTTTGGAAATTAGGAGGAGGTGCGGGATTACCAAAACGATTGTCCAGAGAGCTGAGGAGGGTTGTTGAGGTGGTTTGGACATGTAGAGAGAATGGAACGAGACAGAGTGACTTCGAGTGTATAAATCTGTAGTGGAGGGAAGGCGGGGTAGGGGTCGGCCTAGGAAAGGTTGGAGGGAGGGGTAAAGGAAGTTTTGTGTGCGAGGGCTTGGACTTCCAGCAAGCATGTGTGAGCGTATTTGATAGGAGTGAATGGAGGCATATGGTTTTAATACTTGACGTGCTGTTGGAGTGTGAGCAAAGTAACATTTATGAAGGGATTCAGGGAAACCGGCAGGCCGGACTTGAGTTCTGGAGATGGGAAGTACAGTGCCGGCACTCTAAAGGAGGGGTGTTAATGTTGCAGTTTTATAACTGTAGTGTAAAGCACCCTTCTGGCAAGACAGTGATGGAGTGAATGATGATGAAAGTTTTTCTTTTCGGGCCACCCTGCCTTGGTGGGAATCGGCCGATGTGTTAATAAAAAAAAAAAAAAAAATATTATCCTCCAAATGGCTGTAAAGGTTGAATTCAACATCCAGTGATTAGTTCAGATGACTTTTTAAGAAGGCTATGTCTTCTTACAAGAAAGTGTTTGGTTTATAAAAAGCTTGGTGTATTGGTTTATGAACAGCTTGGTGTGCAATGAGGGATTAGGGGAAATTTGAAGGCAGGGATTAAGAAAAAAAAGGTGGCACTTGTAAGGCGGGAACTTAAGGTTCGGTGAGTCTTCCTTATATAATGTCTGTGTCCTGGAAAGAAAACTAAGATGCATGTGATGCAGAATGTGTTCTTTGGGTTACCTGCCATTATTCATAAAAGTCAAACCTGGATGGCTTTAATGACCATAGAGTATGTTGCTATTCTTAACCACTGCACTATATATATCTCTGAAGTACTGTTACTAGAACATATTTAACTCTGATTTCAATATTTCATGTAAGAAAGGCCCTTTATTAATTTTGTAGTTTGGAAGCTCAGTTGTCTGCTGATGTAAAATACATAAAGCAAAGGTAAATACATAACCAAAAATGGATACAGCAGCTGTAGACTTTTTTTTCCATTTTCTAGTTAGAAGATAGCAATCATTGATTTGGAGCATTCGTCATTTGCTGAAGATTGTCTAAGGAAATTAAATTAAGTTACAAATACCATAAGAAATTTGCATATAAAGATTAGCTTTGTTCATTCACATGATCACTAAGTTTTGTAACTAGTTTTGCAAGTATTTGCAAGGTGATGAAACCTGATGAAATGTTTTGGGAGGGGGTTCCTATCTGCACACTAGGAGCTTAATTTCATTGGTAATGTGTTGAGTTACTCTATTATAATTTTATTACTTTACTGCAATGAAATAATGTTACTTTTTTTTTTTTTTTTTTTTACCCCTGGCCATTTCCCACTGAGGCAAAATGACCCAAAAAAGAAACACTTTCACCATCATTCACACATAATCACTGTCAAAATTTAATTTTTTTTAGTGTACAAGACTTTGGGATTTCCTCAGCACACCATTGTTGACTTCATCAAAAAATGCTCACTAATGTCCTAATTTTTGTCCTCTAGATTTGGCAGGGATTTCCTAAAAGATGTTCTATTAATGCTAATTCACATGCCTTCACTCTAAAGGTACCGTGTTGAATGTTTTACTCTTCCTGATGGCTATCTTAATAAATGTGCCGCATACTGGCAATATAAACATAAAAGGAAGGTTAAAAAGTTTATTATACCCTCCTCCCCCACTTGTTTTTTCTGGTGTGGTAGGATCAGGCATTTGGAGGTTCAGGAATGATGTGCCTATTATATATTCATAAGTGTTTTTTTCTATGTAATTAAGTTGGGCTACTGAATTAACAGGTACATACTTCCATTTGAGATTTACATGGGCCATTTGTTTGTGTAGGTATTTTTAGGTTGTTCTTCAACCCATGTATTTTAATCTTCAGAAATGTGGGTGAAGCCATGGTGAGCAAAGGCTATGCTACAGTTATCAGATACAGACAAGATGATGATCAGCGTGCCAGTTGTTATGACGATTTGCTGTCTGCAGAAGCCAAAGCTATTAAGTCGGCAAAGGGTCTGCACAACAAAAAGGAAACTCCCATTCACAGAGTTGCAGACATCTCTAGTGTAAGTGTGCTTTATTAAACAAGTCCAGTTTGATACACTGTCTTTATTAGATGTTTCTTGTATGTTAAAATGCCGAAATTACCAAAAAATTTGATACCTTGAAATGGGTCGTCATACTGTGAATAGTCCTCAGGTTATACTTCAACTCTATATTTTGTCAATTAGGTTTCATTTAGATTATGCTGCGCAGTTCTAGTCGCCATATTACAGAATGGACATAAATTTGCTAGAAAACATGAAGAGGAGGATGACATAGTTGATTTTGTGTATCAGAAATCTTTCCCATGAGCATGGACTAAGGGCATTGAATTTGCCTTCTCTAGAAAGGCATGGACTTGGGGAGAATGTGATTGAGGTTTATAAATGGAAAACATTAATAAATTAAGGGAATGTAAATTTTTTTTTTTTTTTTTTTTTTCCCCAACAAGTCGGCCGCCTCCCACCGAGGCAGGGTGACCCAAAAAGAAAGAAAATCCCCAAAAAGAAAATACTTTCATCGTCATTCAACACTTTCACCACACTCGTACATAATCACTGTCTTTGCAGAGGAGCTCAGATACGACAGCTGAGAAAAGTCCCTCCCAGCTGTCACTATCTCAGACCCCTCCTTTAAAGTGCAGGCATTGTACTTCCCATTTCCAGGACTCAAGTCCAACTAAATCAATTAACTGGTTTCCCTGAATCCCTTCACAAAATGTTACCCTGCTCACACTCCAACAGATCGTCATGTCCCAAAAACCATTCGTCTCCATTCACTCCTATCTAACACGCTCACACATGCTTGTTGGAAGTCCAAGCTCCTCGCCCACAAAACAACCTTTACCCCTTCCCTCCAACCTTTTCTAGGACGACCCCTACCCCGCCTTCCTTCCCTTACAGATTTATACGCTCTCCAAGTCATTCTACTTTGATCCATTCTCTCTAAATGACCAAACCACCTCAATAACCCCTCTTCAGCCCTCTGACAAATACTTTTAGTAACTCCACACCTTCTCCTAATTTCCACATTCCGAATTTTCTGCATAATATTTACACCACACATTGCCCTTAGACAGGACATCTCCACTGCCTCCAGCCTCCTCCTCGCTGCAGCATTTGCAACCCATGCTTCACACCCATATAAGAGTGTTGGTACCACTATACTTTCGTACATTCCCTTCTTTGCCTCCATGGATAACGTTTTTTGTCTCCACAGATACCTCAATGCACCACTCACCTTTTTTCCTTCATCAATTCTATGGTTAACCTCATCCTTCATAAACCCATCCGCTGACACGTCAACTCCCAATATCTGAAAACACCAAATATCTGAAAACATGTAAATAACATGCTAAAAATATCTAGGCAAGACAGGACTTGCAGCAATGGGTTAAAGTTGACAAAATTTAAATTTAGAAAGTATATAGGAAGGGATTGGTTTGGTAGTTGAGGATGAGTGGAACAAACTCCTGAGCAGTCATTGAAGCTACTCAGGAGCTTGTTAGACAATTACATGAGTGGGTGTGAGTTGGACTTACCTAGCATGGGCTAATAGGCCTACTGCAGTGCTCCTCATGTTCTTATGAATGCCATGGTTAATTTTGTCTTAAAGTACGATAATTAAGCTGTGGGTCCATTTTGCTAATAAACACTATACAGTAATCTTCCCTTATTTCAGGATGTTGGAAAAGCCAAGGGCTTCCTACCCTTCCTCCAACGTGCCGGTCGTACTGAAGCAGTGGTGGAGTTTGTGGCATCGGGTTCACGTGTCCGTCTGTTTATACCCAGGGAGACTTGTCTCATCACATTCCTACTGGCAGGCATCAGCTGTCCCAGAGCTACACGACCAGCTCCCGGAGGTGTTGGTGGCACTCTTCCTGGTGAATCTTATGGTGAGGAGGCACTCGCATTGACCAAGAATCTTGTGTTGCAGCGAGAGGTTGAGATTGAGGCAAGTTATCTAAAGTTACCTCATGTAAAAGTGTATAACTTCACCACATTTGTAATTATTACAGGAGGAATACTTGTACAGAGTTATCTTATGATTAATTTTGATTATCAGAATAGTATTTTTTTTTATATAGATATAGAAACCTTACACATGTATGCAGGCACAAACATGTACACTCCATACATAATTTTAAGAGCAGGTACAATACAGCCCATAAGGTTGAGGGAGTAAATCTGAAGAGTGCCAAGTTAAGAGGCAGGGGCCAGGATTTGAAAATTTACACCTGCAGCCACAAATAGGAGAGTGCTCTTATTCACTCTTCCTCTTAAAATACGAAAAAAGAAACCCTGGTATTTTGAGGAAATTAATGTGATCTCTACTAATTGCTGGACAGGGAACTCAGCATTGAATACAGTTCTTGATAAAGAAGATTGAAAGATGTCTCTAACTCTTTGCAGTATGTAGGTAGTAAATGTCAACAGTAATCATCCAGGAAGGTACTAAAAACCTTGTCATGCGAGTGTGAAATGAAAGTTAAGGTTTTTTTGCACTCAGGATTTATGGCCTTGTGTATCTCATGAAAATATAAGATAGCTGGTAAGTCTTAAAAGTTTCTACTTGTTCAGCATGCTTTTCTTCATATTTCTTAACCCTTTCTCTGTTTCCCATTTAGATCTACATTACTGATGCCAGTATCACTCGTGTAAATTGCGTTTCAGCACAGCATCCTCCAATATGATGTAACCAGTAAATTTTGGCTTAGACATAAGAGAATGTATCTGTGTATTGAATATACACATTATGAAACAGTAAATAGTCATGCAGTGCATGATGGGAAAAGCAAATCTTTGATTTGGTGTTTTGCTTAAAATAGTAACTTTGAGGTATTTTCTTGGTATCAGATGATAGTATGAAAGACATTTAGTGAAATAGAGATTTTGGTCACTGTAAGACTGGAAATTGCTTGAAATAGGGCTCAAAGTAATGTACATATTCTATTTTTGACAATTTTATAAAAGGCTAGGACCCCCCACATCTGTTTTATGGGTTTTTACTAGGTCTGCTTCAATTATTGGCATGCAAGTTCATGAAACTCAAAATGCTTTGACAAACATTTGGTGACAAGACACTGGATCGGACACGGTGTTTTGAATTATTTTCTTGATTCAGTGCAAGATGAACATCGGTTAAGGATGATAAATGCTCTGGTTGTCTAACGTCAAAAACAGATGCCAACATTAAAAAAGTGAGCAAACTATTTGTGAAGGTCGTCGTCAGAGTACCCAGGACATTGCAAGTGCTGTGGGAATTTCTTATTGGTCGTGTCAAAGCATTTTGATGGAAATCTTCAATACAAGGAGAGTGGTTATGAAGTTTGTGACCTGCCTTCTGACTCTTAAGACCAACATTTTCTAACCCCTCTGATTTCGTTCTTTTCCCAAAAATAAAAATGGCACTCAGTGTGCAGTGTTTTAACAGCATAGAGATTCGAGCAGGATCGCAGACCATGCTAGACTGTTAAGAGTTCCTGAAATGTTTTGTAAAGCAGCAAAGGTGCTAGGATCAGTATATAGCTCCTAGAGAGAGTACTTGTACAACTTCATTCCTATCAATAGATACCCAGAGACAGCCAATAAAACCATAAAAAATAACACCTCAAAATTACTATTTTAAACCAAATACAAGGTTAGAGGTTTGCCTTTCCTATCATGCACAGCAAGGGGCATGATTTATTTTATACTACACACACACACACACACACACACACACACACACACACACACACACACACACACACACACACTACACTGACCCATTCATGCCTAGGCCAAAATTTACTGCTTGCATCATATTGGCAGATACTGTGCTTAAAACTGGTGTCTTTGTATGTGGTGTACACATACTGATTTTTTACTTTTATTTTAGGTTGACTCCATGGACAAAGGTGGAAACTTCATCGGCTGGCTTCATGTAGAAAACAAGAACCTTTCTGTTCTTCTTGTTGAAGAAGGCCTCAGCTCGGTTCACTTCACAGCTGAATCATCCAAGTTTTATCATTTGCTCACTGCGGCACAAGACTCTGCGAAAGCGAAGAAACTTAATATTTGGGCAAACTTTGTCGAGGAAGAAAAAGAGGACAAGGTTAATATGTTTAATTTTGTACTGCATTTTTTTTTACCTTTCCACTCATTATTCATTTCTGGTTAACCAGTTACCATAAATGTGCTTATGAATGTTATCTTACACTGACAGCACATTAAATTCCAGTAAAAAGTGACCACTCACTCAGATCTGACACACTCAAAACCTACCTTTCAAAAGTTTTCTACTTGCCAGTGTGATAGGTTTTATAATTCATTCTTTGTTTATGCACAGCTTCAAGATATGGTAAAGTTTTAAATTTGTTGTAGGTTGAGGAAACTGTAAGCGAGCGCAAGGTAGACTACAAGCCTATGATGATTGCTGCAGTGACCCGGGAAGGTGTCTTATATGGTCAGTATTGCTCTGAGGGACCCGCCCTTGAACAAATGATGGATAACCTTCGAACAGAATTTGAAAGCAAGCCACCACTTGGAGGAGCCTATAGTCCCAAGCGAGGTAAAATTACTGATTCACTTGTATTGAATTTGTGGGGTGAAATGGTAATAATTTTGATCATGAATAGTCATTCTCCTGGGAAAAATGCAAAACAACTCGTCTTGCAAGTATTCTTTTTATGATGAAATTATTGTAGATGAATTTTTAAAGAAGTTTAAGAGTACCTTGTGTAAATAGTAATTGGGTCATTTGTTGTAAGCAGCAGCAGAGGAGTGGCATAAACTTATTTTTAAGAGACTGATATGAGCTTTTTCTTTGTCATATTAGTGTTTTTGCTAGACATTTTTAAAATCATACATGCATGAAATTGGCTAAAATTACATTATATTGATTTTTAGATATGCACGTGGCACAAGGAACTGCGTTAAAATGCAAAAAAAAAAAAATTTGATGCATTCATAATTACATTAACAGTACACAATTAATATATAGATTTAATTGATATTGTTACTTGCCAAAAGTGTGCACAAATCACACTTTAATTGACACTTTGAACCACTATGTTCCTGCCCCTCTTTCACAGTTGAGGCAGTATACTTCCACCTCTAGGACAAGTCTGGCTAATTTCCGTTGCCCTGAATTCCCTCGTAAAGTTTAGTTTACCTTGCTCTCACTCCAACAGCAAGTCACGCTATAAAAACCGCTTGGTCGCCATTCACTCTGATATAACGTACACAAGCCTGTTAAATGTTGAGGCCCCATGCACTTGAAACATCCTTTACCCCTACCTCCAGCCTATCCTTCTTTGACCCCTACCCCTCCTTCCTTTATACTCTTAATGCCCAAATTGCCTCGACCCCCTCCAAAGCCTTTTGAGTTGTACCTTTGTTGATGCCACTCCATTTTCTAATTTCTGAATTCTGAATGTGAAATTCACACCACAAATTGCTTTCGAACATGACGTCTTCCTTGCCTCTAGTCTCCTTGCTGCAGTGTTTAAAGCCCACACCTCACATTCATATAAGTGATGGTACTGCTGTACTCTTGTACATTTCCTCTTTTTTACCTTCAGATAAACTTTCTTTCCTGAGATACCTCAACACTGCCTGCCTTTTTTCCCTTGTTTATTATTTTGCAGGTCCATCTGCATACATTTCCACTCCAAAATATCAAATTTTATTTGTTTATTTTTTTTTTTTTTTTTTTTTTTTTTTTGCAAAATATTTAAAAAAAATTCTTTGCATTTTGACAGGTGATCTATGTGCTGCTCAGTTCACAGATGGTCTCTGGTATCGCGCTAAGGTTGAAAAGGTTGCTGGAAGTAACGTATCTGTACGTTATATTGACTATGGCAATAGAGAAGTTACTCAGTCTCTAAAATGTGCATCACTTCCTGGCAGTTTTTCATCTGCACCTCCCTATGCCCATGAACTACACTTAGCCCTAGTGAAGTTCAGCAAAGATGTGAGTTTGTTTCTTTTACAGTACAGTGGTACCTCGGTTTACAATATTTTTTCGTTCCAGAATGCTGTTCAAGTGCCATTACCAAACGAATTTATCCCCATAAGGAATGATGTAAAATAGACTAGTCCTTTTAGACCCCCAAAAATACACTTACAAAAGCATTTAAAAAAATAAACTTACATAAAAGGGCGAATTTGGGGACCATCGTAAACCGAGGTACCACTGTATTTTGTTAGAATGGTAAACTTTTTTAATTTGTATTTCATAATGGAGCCTCTACCATCCATTCTTGGTTTATTGAGGAATGTTTATAATGGAATCTAACCTAGGTTTCCCTTCTGACCCTAGTACCATGAAATATAGAATACTTAACAGTAAATTTAAATAAGGAATAAAAAGTTACCTTTTTTTATTATTGAACTAACAAGTAAAACTAGCTTGCTATTTTTCATGAGATTTGACATGAGGCACACATTATAACTACACACCACTGAGGAGGAAGAGACTGGAACACTACATTAATGGTATTTTCAGTGGTACTTTGAATGATACTTAATCCTATTCAGTATGAATAATGAGAGGGAAGATAAGGTCAGTGATCACATTTTAGTCCTAAAACATCCAGGCTTGAAATACTAGTGATCAGTCTTTACATTTGTGGCCACAGCTATTACAGGTGCAGGTGTGCTGATTGGATTCCTTGATGCATGACTTGGGGATTGAGAGAGTGTGAGAATTTTCTCAAAATAGCGATTGATCTGTGATTTTTGTGGCATGTTGATTGAGATACCAGGAAGTTCCCATTCATGATCTTGTTAAAGCTGTAATCATTTGCTGGATGATGAAACTTACAGAACCATGATAGTAAGGACAAGGTTTATTGTAGAAAGGTGATGCACAAGATTGTAAGTATGTGTTAAGAGTAAGATGAATACTCGAGGGTAAACATAAATAACTTTTGGCATATTGTACTTTGCTTTCATCATATGGAAATTTTAAAAATTTTTACAATTTGATTGTGCTGAGGAATCCTGTGGTAGGCAGCTGTGAAAGTAAAAGTTTCAAAGCAAGTTTATATTTTTTAAATACTACCGTGAAAGCTCTCTAAATTCTTCCCTGACATTTGAAGACTATTCCAGTTTTTCTTGAATTACCTAAAATGGGGAAGAATTTTGTGTAGTGGTTATTATAAAAGTGAGTTACCCCATGCTTGTACTAGAAATGGGAATCTGTGGAAAGAAATGATTCAGCAGTGATGTAGATAGGCTCCCTTTTAATAATTTAGTAAAACAAAAGTACATGTATGAATTTCTTTTTAAAGAGCTGGATTAGTGCTTAATTTTATTACATTATTATTACAATAGCTTGAGGGTAATGAAAGTGTTTTTAACAAGTAATAAAAAGCAATTCTTCCTTTTTTTCAGGAGGACTATGTTGATGATGCATTGCAATTACTAATGGGTGAAGTAATGGAGCGAGAGGTTCTGGTCAACAGAGAATACCGTAATGGTGGTTTGGATTACGTGACCATCCAGCGAGCAGACACCAAAGCTGACGTAGCTCGCACACTGCTCTCCCAAGGTTTGCTGTTGCTTGATGAACGCAAAGACAAGAGATTGCAGTCTCTGGTAAGTTAAAAATCTATTCATACTTTAATGGTCAATTTTACACGAGTATCTTTTCCATCGGAGCAACTTCCATAAATCTGAAATATAATTTTTGTTCTAAGTTTATAATTCATCATATATACCATGTTCATTGAAGTTATTGCAGGCATAACATTGTCATTAATCAAGTTATGGAATAATTGTGGAATAGACAAAGAAACACTTTGCTCTATTATCAGCTTAGCAACAATAGCATTGTCAGAAGATAATTCTTTATCAACCCTTGCAAGTGGGTTGCTAGATGCTGGTGAAGGGCTCTTGATTCAAAGTACTGGATCTAGTCCCCATTTGAATGAAAGAAACAAAGTGTGTTTTCTTTGGGTCAACTGGCCTGGTAGGAGACAGCCATTGAATTAATAATGGTGTATGGGAACTACATGGCCATAGATGAGTTGTGGGACACAACTCATCTATGGCCATGTAGAAGAGTAAACAATTTTAGAGTAACAGGCTAAAAATTCTGTATAACAAATGCAGTTAGGGAAACTTATGACTTTTTGAGTTGCATGAAGTGTGATACTGGTATGCTTACTTGAGATGGTCAGAAATTTTTTAGGTATCCGTATAAGCACCATTTGCTTCTGTCATTTGCAATCCTTCCATCTCCACTACCTTTTGTTGTAGTCTGACTTCCAAGGTCCATTGCAAGCAATCCTGAGCTTTTATTCCTTCACCCCGTTTTCCTCTGCATTCATCACTACCGTGACATTCAGCAAGCTCAAACAGTCTTCAGCTGGGTTTGAGGACACTGGTATTCAGGACTATTACCTTGGAGAGACTTCTGCATGTCCTCAGTTTATAACCTTCATGACTCACGAATTCATAATAACACAATTGCAAACAAATCATTGATCAGATAGTAACAAACTGTTCTTAATCAAACTGAAATTGCATTTCTTGATGCCAGTCCCCAATACTCAGTTATGGGAGAAACTGTACTTAAAATAAGACTTGCATGATCTCATGGCGAGATGCCTGGTACCCATCCAAGGATTGCTAATCTGTAAACTTCTTTTCCAGCCTCTTAAAAGCCTTTATAACCTTACTCTTGCTGCCTTCACCTCTGAAAGTCCCATCTTTAATTTTTTTTTATTAACACATTGGCCGTTTCCCACCAAGGCAGGGTCTTTAATGCAGACAATAAATCTTCTTCGAAAGTAACTGCATTCACATGGTGACATTCCATAAAAAATGTTACCCCATATGATGTAAGGTAGAAATAAATTAGAATTGGCAATCAAAATTTGACAATTTGGTCCATCCTAGAGCATCATAGCCACTAGTTACTGTTCTAGATAGAGGCAAAATATTTGTAGTTTTTTTTATTAAAAATGTGTGGGCTTGTGAGTGTTTGAGCCATATATAGTACCTTATTTTTTACAAGGATTGGATGTATAATTAAAATATAAGAATACACTTGACATCTGACTTGTAGGGATTCTAAAATTATTTAAGTTATTTGAAATGTGTAATGCTAGTGTCAATTGAGGTGTGTAATGCTAATGTCTGAACTAAAATAATTTTCAGGTGAGTGAATACCGCAGTGCCCAGGAAGAAGCAAAGAGGAAACACTTGAGCATATGGCAGTATGGTGATGTTACTGACGATGATGCTCACGAGTTTGGTATGGAGCGGTAAAGAGCGCTGCAGTCTGCACATTTTTTTAATGCAGACTTTAATATAATAAAAAAAAAAAGTGGTGACTGAAGTTTTAAGATAACGTTATATGGGGAGACTACTGTAATACGAAACATTGGTGATAGTGGACACAATTATATACTTTGGTATACAGAAATTATTTAGGCGATATGAACAATGCACTTAATTTTCACCATTAATGCTCCTAGATGTGCGAAACTTGCCTCACATAAAATACTTGCCAATATTGCCTGTTGGTGAAGGTTGTCATCAGTGTTCTCTGTTGCCACGGTCACTTGTGTATTTGTAGCATACCTAGGAAATTTTCACTGAAAGGCAATTTGTGTACACTGTCTTCAGTTGAATGCGACTGCCAGAGCCGTTTGGTATTTATTTTAACGACATTTATGTTTTAAGTGTTTGTGCATAAAACCATGTTAATTTTCATTGGCTATTGGATTTTTTCTCTTTTTGAGGTATGTTTCCTCAAGGTGTGTCGGTCCACTAGCTTTCTAAGTTTGCTTGGTGTCTACTCAACCTCAGCCCCTAAACTCTGGTAGTGAACGATTTGGCTGAAGGTGTGGTGTAACGAATGTAAATGAACTTTTTTGGCATCTGTTGCATCTTGCATACAAAGGTTGTTTCTAAATCTTAAGTATTTATGAATGGCTAAGCTCTCCAACTAGTGGAGATTAATCTTTGAAATTTTTATTTATATTTTATACTTCGTAATTTTTTTTAAGCATGTATGCGGCCTGCACTTTATAAAAATTTATACATGCCGAATAAAGGATTGTAGATGCTATTTTTAGCATCCTGAAAGACAGTTTTAGTTAATTTAACTAACAATGTAATTAGTATATTTCGCAGAGATTATATGCAGATTAATGGGTACCAATATTCTTCTATATTTGAAGATGTACATATGAAAGTTATGACTAGAGTATTACATCCATTGACATAATCATGTCTACAGTTTTTGTCATTGTCCAGTGACTTCTACACCACTTTTATATGATTCACAAAGTTTATTTTTTGAAATTGTTGTTATTTAAATCCAGTTGTTTTAAGGGTAGAAGGAAGGGACACCATGGGTGAATTTTTTGAAATTAATATAAATGTCTTATACTGTATTAAGTGCCTTTTATTCTGACAATTTTTCCATTATGAATTATATTTAGAATGATGCTTAATTTTATTTGTTTTGCCTAGTTATACAAAAATTTAGATTTCCATTAGTACTTAACTACATTTATCTTTACTAAAGTTTGATATTAGGGACATGATTTGCATGTTTGAGACTCACTGGAAGATAGGAATAGCTACCATATTTATTATTCAACTCTGACTTGCTTGACATGAACCATGCATGTAAACTGTTATGGTTTAAAATTGATATGGAACCCATTAATCAATTATATAAATAAATATGAAGCAAGGGGAGGGGTTTGATATGCTTTAGAAAATCCTAGTATTTATAAAGGGAAATGTAAATAAAGGGCTCTGGAAGTGCACCCTTTGATAGGGAATATACAAAATAATTTTGTTTTAAACAAGCATCACCTGTGGCAGCAAGTTTATGATTAGCAACATGAATAGGTGCCATAGGCTACACTGGCTAGGACCTATGCCAGTGATGCCATGGCTGCAGCATGTTTGCAGTGTAGATCAATTGTTCTAAAAGGTAGGTTTATTTTTACAAAAAGCAATCTGCTGATCTTTGACTACTCAGGCAGGCATAAGATGACTTGCATCCTTTCAGTTAAGATGGTTTCTATAATACCTTTTTAATGTGTAGCAAATATAGTTTGTCAAGTCTCCCTTTTTGTCAAGTTTCTTCACTCTTGCATTACCTCTACCATCATTTCCTCCTTGGCTATATGTCGATGCATCACCTGTATGGGTTTAGTACTTTTTAAGAGTATAATCCACAGTGACTGGTCAGTATGCTTCTGTCTGCCCTGTGGGCCTAGTGAAGTGGTTAATTATTGCGCTCTATTGGATTGCCATAATTTACCCACCCTGTATCTTTTTCCTTGGAAAATCCTGACAATTCATGTTTGCTCTGCCCACGTCCGTGTGCAGAAAAAAATTATTACCTGTCATAACATCGTGCTTGCTCTTTTTTGATCACTTTCCATTCTTATTTTTGTGCTATTGCAGTGTATGGTGGTGGTTCTAAATCCCCTGATGATGTTGGATGTTTAAGTTTTTCCTGACAATCATTTGCTTAGACTAGTGTTCTTACAGCAGAGTTGTATGCAATTCTCATGGTTATCATGCACATTGTATCAATGTCTGGCTCATCATTGTGGGGGCTCTTATAGTGCATTAAAGATTTTTTTCAGCAATCTCTTGACAACCCCTCAACTGATATAAGTGTTGGTTCACAAATTGTTTTCTGTCAAATTGCACTTAGATGTCTGGCCATCTTCCAACCCTATCAGTGGGCATGCAGAATTTATTTGTCATTTCTACCACCCCAACACTTAATTTGAAATCCACCTTTGGTGCACACACACTGAATTTAACAGAAACTAACATATTGCACCAACTATGATTTTACTTTTCCTCAAGCACTCTTCTCTACTCCCTGCCCTCACATACTCCTGCCTTTCATTCCACCTTTGCACATTGATCCTATCACACACATCCCTACGAAGTGTTGTATGCCTCTTCAAGGGGGGCTCCTTGGCATGGTGAAGAGGCTCTCAGTCTGAGGAGAATTAGACCTTTTGGTCTCCTGCCTCAGATTGAACCTAATTACCCCCCAGTCCCCCCTTCCCTATCCCATCCTCCCCATTTTCCCTTTCCTCCCCTCCCCACCCCTCCATATCCCCTTCCTGTTTTCAGCCTTTGGGATTCTCCCCACAGGCCTTCTAGTAGGTAGGGGGACAGGTACCGTAGTCCATTCCATTCCGTTGGAGTCCTTGGCGGTGGTGTAGTTTGCTGTGGAATCTGGATCACCTGGGGATGTCCCAATCCCTCTCCGGTGTCCCAGGGGGTGGCTTTGGGTGACGGGTGTATCTCCGTAGGCTACCTTTCAGATTCTGGGGGGGGGGTGGCCAAAGGAGGTATGCTTTATGGCGGGTGTCCAGCCTCCCTCTCCTTTGTCCACCGAGGTGGCTTGGCGGATGTGAGGTTGCTATCCCGGATTGCTAGTTTACTGGCATGAAGGATAGGGTATGGCACGGGTTCCATGCCGCATCTGCACTACTTGTGGTACTGAGGTCCTCTTGGGCGCGGAGGTAGATTTACGGCCATTTCACTCCTCCTAGGAGCTATTTCTCCACGTTCCCCCCTTTTTTTCTTTTTATTTTCTTTCCTTCTCTTTTTTTTTTCTAAAAAAGAAAGGAGTGACGTAACCATTGAGTTCCCAATCCATGAACCTGCTCCCCCCGGTCCCCTTCCTGATACCGCACCCTGTTCTGACCCTGCCTCATTATTTGACCACTTTAGACATTTCTAATGCACCTGTACCTCCTGCTGGTGCCATTTCGACACTTGCTCCAGGTACCGGAGTTTCGACTGACTCTTGATACGTCTGACCTCCGCTCTTCTTTAACTATGCTTCCGGCTTCTCCCTTTACAGTGCGGCAATTTTCGGATCACCCGCCCATCCCACGTCGGACTAACTCTGGTCCCACACCTAAACGCCCAAGACCATTACCTGATGATACATCTTCGCTTCTTTCTCATTCTACTCAGAAAAGAACAGCACGTCACGCACTCCCTTTACACGCTATGTTTCAAAATACACAATGGACTAAGGTTTTTACTCTACGACCGACTTCCTCTATGCCTACCTTTCCGACCACAGTATTAGCAAGGCGCTCCTACGCCATGTTGGTAGAGATATATCCTTTCATGCTCTGAAGAGCGGTACACGCATCATCACTGTCCAGAATGCTACCCAAGCTCACGATTTTTGTCCTTACAACTATCGATACTATTCCTGTAACTACTGAAAAACATTATTCCCTCAATTCTTGTAGTGGTACTGTCATTCTGCCCCATACCATTGTCCAACAGAATTTCCAGACATGTGGCAATGACATTCTGGAACAGCTAGAACTCCAAGACCTCCCAATCCTCAAAGTAGACACTTATGTCCTCCCTGCCTGCAGGCGGAGACGATACCCTTGCAATGTAGCTCGCTTAACTTTTGACTGCCGTGAGCTTCCGTCCTCTGTATATATTGCAGGACACCGTTTAAAAGTTCGAAAGATGATCCCTACACCACAACGGTGTAGAAATTTCTGGCATTTTGGTCATCCAGCAAAATATTGCAGGTCCATGGCTGAATGCCCAGTCTGTGGTGCCGACGACCATTCCAATACATCTTGTAGTCTACCTTCCTCTTGCTTTAATTGTCATGAGGCTCGCCCATCTTACTTGCTGTTGCCAAGTTTACTTAAATGAGCGTGAAATCCGTTGTCGCAAAAGGCCTTCCATATGCTATGGCAGTCTCATCTACGCCTCCAAGGGAAACTTCCCCATACATATTTCTTATTCTCGAGTTACTAAACGTTCCCCCCTCCTCTGGGGTCCCAACTTCTGCAGCCTCCTCTGTGGTCACCCCTTCCATAATCTCCCATCTCTAAATTCTTTTGCTGTCCTGGACTCAGAGGTCCCTACCTTGGCACCTCTTCCTCTTCTCACTCACAAATTTGTCTACAAGACCTTGTACAACACCTACTCCCTATCGCCCCTCTCCTTCTCCGAAGTCCAAAACATTCCCAGTGTTCAAATCTTCTTTCACCCCTCCTTTCCTTCTGCAACCTGTACCCAGTTCTTCACCTCTAACTGGCTCTATTACGAGTGGAGGTTCATCCTCCTCAGTACCTTCTTCCCCTGACCACTCCCAAGTTTCTTCCTCTTCTGCCTCCTCCCAGGCTGCTTCCTCTCCTGTCCCCTCTCTATTTGATTATAATAATAATCCTGTCCCCTCCCAAGTTTCCTAGTTCCCTCTACCCTTTTGTCCCCCCCCCCACTTTGGTACAGTCCATTGTCTCCCCGATCTTTACTCACCCTCCTTCCATCTCCAATATTGTACCACATACAATGTCCTTGTCCTCTGAAATGCTTGAAGCTATCTCAGAATATATTGAGGAGACTAGACTATTGATGGACACCGATCCACCTCCTGTTCCCCCTCTTCACTCTTCTTCGTCTGCACAACTCCTTTCTTCGCAACGTCCCAATCCTTCGCTGCTTAAAAGTTTTCCGCTACCTCCACATGTAGACTTTTCTAACCCTACTAGTCCATAGATACCTCTACCTTCAGATTTCTTGTACCTTTCTCTTCGCAAATCATGGCTTATTTACAGTGGAATATCCGTGGCCTCAGAGGTAACCAGGGAGAGCTGATTCAGGTGTTGCTCTCCCAGTTTTCCCCCGTTTGTGTTTGTTTACAAGAACCCAAATTACGCTCCACTGTTATCCATCCCATCTCGGTCTATGATTTATTATATTCATCGGATCCTTTTCCCGATGGAACCTTTAATGAAAGTGCATTTCTTATACGCACCAGTATTTCATACCGTCAGCTCTTTGTTCATACTTCGCTGCATTACACTGCAGCCCATATCCACTTGAATAAGTGGTACAGTATACAGTCCGTTCTTTGTATCTCCTTCTCGGGCCTTATCTATCCCAGATGTTGCATTTCTGGTTTCTTCCTTACCACCACCACTTCTGTTATTTGGCAATTTTAATGCCCACCATTTCCTCTGGGGGGGGGGTCTCACTGACTCCCGTGGCATTTAGTTGGAGGCTTTTCTCACCTCTCCCCCTCCATCTTTTAAATATGGGTACTTCCACCCATTTTGATCCTTGTACTCATTCTCTCTCTTGCATCGATCTCTCGGTTTGCTCTTCTTCAACTGTACTAGACTTCACCTGGTCTGTCTTCCCGGACTTGCATGACAGCGATCATTTTCCAATCATCCTTCCTTCTTCGCATTCACCACCTCCTCGTAGCCCACGCTGGCAATTTGACCGAGCAAATTGGGACCTTTACTCGCATCTAACTGCTTTTAGTGAGGCTCCTTCGTCCTCCATTGATGAGCTTTTGCACCTCTTGACATCAGTCTTAACCGCAGCTTCACATTTTATACTCCAAACCTCGGGCAGGCATTCTCAGAAGTGCGTGCCCTGGTGGTCTCCTGCTTGTGCTCAGGCAGTATGTTTGAAACGTGCTGCGTGGGGCAGGTACCGGTACAATAGAACCAGAGAGAGACTTCTTGATTTTAAGCAGAAGGAGCGGTCGCTTGCCATGTTATCTGTGGCGCTAAACGCACTTGCTGGCGGGATTGTTTCTACCATCACCTCTGCTTCCTCTATGAGTGCAGTCTGGAAAAAAGTACAGAAACTGAGTGGTAAATACTCTCCTGACCCATCTCCTGTTCTTCAAGTTGCCGGTGTTGATATTGCAAACCCTATTGACGTTGCCACCAAAATTGGTAATCATCTTGTCCGTATCTCTCAGGGGCTTCATCTATGCCCCTCGTTTCATTCCTCAAAGTCTGCCAGAGTTAGAGCCCTTAAACTTTCTATCAGAAAAGAATCTTATGTGCCTTTTACACTTCTGGAACTGGAGGCAACACGCACAGCTTGCCGATCAGCAGCAGCTGGACCTGACGGCATTCATATTCATATGCTACATCAGTCAGCCCTTGCAGTCCTTTTTCGACTCTTTAATCTTATTTGGCCACAAGGAGTTCTTCCCCAGCTGTGGAAATCTGCCATTGTTCTCCCTTTCCACAAACCGGGTACTACTAATGTTTGATGTGGTATTTAGAGAACAGTCTCTTCACTAGTCAATATGGCTTTCGTAAGGGCCGTTCTACCATTGATCCCTTACTACGCTTAGATTCACATGTCCGTAATGCCTTTGCTAATAACTACTCAGTTATCACCATCTTTTTTAATCTTGAGAAGGCATATGACACTACTTGGAGGTATCTTGGCCCAGGCTCACTCCTTAGTCCTCCGAGGCAATCTACTATTTTCCTTAAGAACTTCTTAACTGAAAGACATTTCTGTGTTCGGGTTAATATGCTTTCCCCGGACTTTGTCCAAGCTGAAGGTGTCCCCCAGGAGTGTTCTGAGCACAACATTTTTTCTCCTTGCTATAAATGATCTAGCCCTCTGTTCTTCCATCCAATATTTGGTCATCACTTCATGTTGTTGACTTTGCTATAGCTTGTGCGGGCGCTGACTGTCACCTCATTGCAGTTTGTGATGACAACTCGCACTCCTCACAGCCCTTTCTACCTCAATCTCTTGCTACCATCTACCCCTGCACTATCCACTGCACTCCATACCCTAATAATCATCCCCCTCTCTCTTCCTACCCAATACCCCTGCTGTGCTGTATGACCCTTGTAGGTTTAGCGCTTTTTTGAATGTGTGTTCCAGTTCCCTGAATTGAGCCTGAATACCTTTCATCCCCCTTCCCCAACATGCGTTGTATAATCCTATGGATTTAGTGCTCCCCCATGATTATAATAATTGATCTGGGGAACAGGAAAATAAGTCCAGTTCCTTAGATTGAACCTGGATGCCTCCCACTCCAGATGTTATGACCCCTATGGGTTATCACTTTTCTCCCTGGAGTAGAAAAACTGGTATAAGGTATGTTAGTTAAGGGCTCTTTATTCAAGGAATTGGAACTACCCTGCATTCCTCATTGCAAGGAGGCAAGGCAGCAGAACTGTCATGCTAGAGAGAATTGAACTTGGTTGCCTCCTAGTCATGCACGATCCCTACGGGTTTAACAATTTTCCCATGGGATTCGACAACAATAGCAAGATAGCAGATGGACTTTTAGTGCCAAGTGCTGTATGACCCTTGTGGGTTTAGCACTTCATTATAATTTTACTGCCAAAATCTTTCCACATAAATTGATGCCAGGCTGTGAAGGCTGAAAATTGGAATCCTCAAATATAAAATGCCAACCAGCTGTAGTAGACTGGTTTGTACTGTATATAGGCAAATGATCTGGAGAGAGACCAGGCATACTTAAGAAAGACACGTTTAGCGCTTCTATTTGATTATAATAATAATTAAGAAAGACAATACGTTGATGTGCACAACTTTATTTAGGGTGGTGTAAATATTTCTTAGCATTCCTATGTATACCCATAGGTATACATTAGCTTTTAATTTTTGGTACATCACAGAAAATCTTTTGAATAATAAAAATTAGGGATTATTCCTGTCCAAGACTTGGTTTATGGGAGGGAAAGGTGTTATGTGGGTAATACACAATAGTTAAAATTACTCGAGGCACTGCGGAAGTTGGACCCATTTTCTGTGACGCTTCAAGAAGAAACTGGATAGATTTTCTGTGATGCAAGCCAACAGAAAATAATTAAATGACACTAAAGCATTGCTCTCAGAAGACATTTCCAAATTGCCTGGAATCATTTATCTTATGATTAAGATTCATGTGATATGCATTTATATAAAGTACACAGGTAAAAGCCAAACTAATACCACTCCAAATTATAAACTGGAATTAAAGCAGTTGGCTTTGGTGATCACAATCTAAAACTGCCATGATTCAGTAATTATTCAAAACAGGTTATACTATTCACACACACACACTTCTTTCTTTCTGTCAACATGTCGGCCGTTTCCCACCGAAGCGGGGTGGCCCAAAAGGAAAAACTAAAGTTTCTCCTTTTACATTTAGTAATATATACAGGAGAAGGGGGTTACTAGCCCCTTGCTCCCGGCATTTTAGTCGCCTCTTACGACACGCATGGCTTACAGAGGAATCAGTCTCTTCACTTTTCAAAAACCACAGTATCTCATTTCTTTGTATGATAGCACATGGATGTAAGAATTAGTGAAAACCACATTCACCGACTATGTATACACTAGTAATGGCAAAGAATTTCATGAACAGGAATGAAGTGAAACCACATTACATAGTATAAATCTTCAAAGTCAAGGAAAATTTAATTCCATCCACAAATATCATAAGGTCCTAAGCTTACAGCCAAACTGCATTAACTACGTAGGTAACAAAAAAGCGTGTTGAAAAAAATATTGAAAATATTGTAATGTGTAATTTACTCCAGGTAATTATAACAAATACACTTATTGTTACCTTCGCATTCTTCTCGAATACAGTACTGTGTTTCTTTGTATAAAATGTAGAGTTCTTGAGACCATTCAAATACTGAATTTTGAAACATGAGATCTTGCTACCAGACCTTAAACCTATACAGGTCGGCCATCACTAATCCGGTATCATTGGGACCTGTAGTGTGCCGGATTACAGAGTGGTTAGGTTAGAATACACTTAACCTATCAATAGAGACTGCTGCATCTTCCTCATTTTCATCACTGCTTTCTCCTCCACTGCTGTGGATTTACAACCATCTGCACAATTTCTGAGTCAGTATAATGATGAAATTTGAAATTATGCTAGCCAAAATTAGTGCCGGATTAGTGATGACCGACCTGTACTGCTGTTAAGCTTGAGGTTACTGCTGGTATGTAGGAAGGCTACAGACTGACACCCCTGATCCCTTGCAAGTACCGTGTAAAATCTAAATACAGTGGACCCTCGGTTTTCGTACAGCTCCAAACTCGAACAATTATGTAAGTGTATTTTTGTAAGTGCTTTTGTAAGTGTATTTTTGGGGGTCTGAAACAACTAATCTAATTTACATTCGTCCTTATTGGAACAAATTCATTCGGTAATGACACTCGAACAGCATTCTGGAAAGAATTATCAATGAAAACCTAGGGTCCACTGTATTATACTGCAACTTGATGTAAAAAATAAAATTTATGATGTAAATACAGCATACTATTTCATTACATACAGAGAAAACATAATCAAGATTGTATTAACAAAAAATATAGCCACACAAATATGGTTGTAAATATGCAAACTAGTACATAAATAATAAAGAAATAATTACGTATTAGCTATTAGGATTCTGTTTGAAGCTTATGTTGTAGCCTCCAGAGCCTGGATCTTGGTTGAGTTCAAAGTTTCTTGTTGATAGTCCAAAGGGTCGAAGAAACATATTTCCCAAGTCCTTCAGTTTACCTGTGAAAGAACATATATAATGCAATATACAGTGGTACCTCGAGTTACGATGGTCCCCAAAATCGCCCTTTTATGTAAGTTTATTTTTTTAAATGCTTTTGTAAGTATATTTTTGGGGGTGTAAAAGGACTAGTCTATTTTACATTATTCCTTATGGGGATAAATTCGTTTGGTAATGGCACTTGAACAGCATTCTCGAATGAAAAAATATCGTAACTCGAGGTACCACTGTACATAGGATATTACTATTAATATTAATGATACCAGATTACATGTAGAACCTCACAGAAACATTTTAACAGCCATTTGTTGTTTAAAAATTTCATTAGTTAAGCACTAGGGACAGCAGTTAGATAAACCAGACAAAGCATAAGTAACATAGAAAGGCTGAGAATAAAGCAATATGGAGGTACTGTAATTAGAAATAGTAGTTCTACTGAGTAGTACTGCAATGCAAGTATATAGACAAAAAAAGACCCAATAAAAGGATCATTAACTTTATGATCGTGTTACTTTGGATGATGGACACCAACTTTTTCTAATAATTCAAATACCATAATTAGAAAAACTGGATGATGCAGTTAAATTTATTGGAAATTACCACTTCCCTAGTACATACCCTAATTTGAGCTACACTCTCCTTATAATTTTTTTTTTTTACTCGGCATCCATCTTCTGCAAAAGCAGAGTGACCCAAAGAAAAACATTCACCATCATTTATTCAATCACCATCTTTCCATCACAATTAGATTGCCCTCCACCTTCAACATCCCCACCCCACCAGGGTGAAGGCACTGTCCTTCCCATCTCCAGGACTCAAGTTCGGCTAATCAGTTTCCTTGAATCCCTTCATAAAAGTTATTTTGTTCACACTCCAATAGCACATCCATTAAAAGCCATTTGTCTCCATTCACTCCTATCTAACACGCTGCATGACCCTTGTCGGTTTAGCGCTTTATTATTTGATTATAATCCTAACTAACACACTCACATAAGCCTGCTGGATGTTAAATCACTCATCACAATGTACCACCAATTCCAAACATTTGCAGCACCTGCCACATCACTTCCCTATCCATTTCATCAAATCCATAATCTAAACTTTGCCCAGTACAGTGGACCCCCGAGTTTCGTAAAAACTTCACTCCTGAAGTCTGCTCAAGCGCCATTACCGAACGAATTTACTCCCTTAAGGAAAAATGTCACGTAGGTTAGTCTATTTCAGACCCCCAAAAATACACTTCCACAAGCACTTACAATATTATACTTACATAACTGTACGATTTCCGGGGTTTACGAAACTCGGGGGTCCACTGTATAATGTGCCTTAACACAAATATTTGATTTACATTCTATAATGGAGACCAGAACTAAGGAACATAATCTAAATGAGGCGGAGTATAACCTTAAGACTTCTATTATTTATACAGTGGACCCCCGGTGTTCGTACTGCTCCAAACTCGAACAATTATGTAAGTGTATTTTTGTAAGTGTATTTTTGGGGGTCTAAAAGGACTAATCTAATTTACATTATTCCTTATGGGAACAAATTCGTTCGGTAACGGCACTTGAACAGCATTCTGGAATGAATTATGGCCGATAACCGGGGGTTCACTGTACTTCTTAATATGAAGTCAAGATTCTGGTACCAGTAGGTAGTTTCTTTTCCCAGAATTAAATAAGAGGATACAATGCTGGCAACAGTTTATAAATTGAAATGGCAAGGTGGGAGAAGACTTTATTTAAGATTACGTACTGTGCATTTTAACTGTAAGAACCTTCACGAATCATATACTGTAGTACAGTGGACCCCCGAGTAATGAACACCCCGGAAATCGTACAATTATGTAAGTATAATATTGTAAATGCTTGTGGAAGTGTATTTTTGAGGGTCTGAAATAGACTAACCTACGTGACATTATTCCTTAAGGGAGTAAATTCGTTCAGTAATGGCACTTGAGCAGGCTTCTGGAATGAAGTTTTTACATTACTCGGGGTCCACTGTACTTTAAAATTATAAAAAACTCAACTGTATATACAGTGGACCACTGGTGTTCGTGATTTATTCGTTCCAGAATGCTGTTCAAGTGCCGTTACCAAATGAATTTGTTCCCATAAGGAATAATGTAAATTAGACTAGTCTGTTTAGACCCCCAAATATACACTTACAAAAGCACTTACAAAAATACACTTACATAATTGTTCGAGTTTGGAGCATCACGAAAACCAGGGGTCCACTGTAATTTATTTAAGAGGCAATTTGAAAAAAATAAACTTTAGAAATCTAGACAAATTTGAAAAATATGCTGTGACTTACCTATCATTTCTTCCTTTAGCTTTTCATTCCTCTCATTGATCATGTCTGGCAATCTCTGAAAAGCAAAATTACTTAAGGGCAACATACACTTTTATGAGTTATGATTGAAAATTATAAATCAGGAATTATAAAGTACTTCTGACAAGACAGCTTTTGAATGAGTGATGTTGAATGTTTCCCTCTTTGGGTCACCCTAATTTGGTGGAAATTATCAATGTGGTAAAAAATTAACACTGCTAGTATCAATTAACACTGCTAGTATCAATGTACAATATCTGTCATCTGGAAGATTATTGCATAAGGATACCTATACGTGTACTACTACAGTATTCTCTTCCTGTAAATAATATCCTCATAATCTTTATATGGAATACTTCGAGACTGTTCTTCTTCCCACTATTGATGTACGTCCTTCACTCTGGCTCCGCTATGTAGATGACATCTTTGCTCTTTGGCCTCATGACTTAAGTCTCTTCCAACCTTTTCTTGATGCTCTTAATAATCTTGCCCCTTCCATTAAGTTTAAAGCTGATTGGGAATCTAATTCTTTGCTTCCTTTCCTTGATGTTCATGTCCACCGTTCAGTTACAGGTTTTGCCTTCTCCGTGTACCGCAAGCCTATGCACAGTGGCATGTACATTCATTACTTCTCTTATCATGCCTCCTCTGTCAAGAAGAGTGTTCTTATCTCCCTCTTTCTCCGTGCTCTCCGCATCTGTGATCCTCAGTTTCTTGAAGCAGAAATTTCCACTCTTCATAATTCTTTTTCCCGCCTGGGCTACCCTTCCCATTTCATAGACTCTGCTTTCTCTCGTGCTAAACGGACTTTCTTCTCTCCTAAACCCTCTACTCCTGAGAACTCTCAGTCCTCTGCCTTCCCTACATCTCTGGTCTCTCTAATCTCAGCAACTCTCTCCGTTCCTTAGACATCAAACTTACCTTTAGCCAAACTAACACTCTTCGCACTAATCTAGTTCATACCTCCCCTACCTCCACAGATTCTCCTGGTGTCTACTCTATTTCTTGCTCCTCCTGTCCTCTTCAGTACTTCGGAGAAACTGGCCGATCTCTTTCTGACAGACTCAGGGAGCACAAAAATAGTGTTAGGCTTGCCGACACTAATAATGCTCTTTTCTGTCATGTCAGAGATCACAGTCATCCCATTGATTGGTCTTCTGCTAAAACTGTCTACCCTACGTCTAACTTTCATAGTCGCCGCCTGGTTGAATCCTCCCTTATACACAACTTTCCCTGTATGAATCTTAGCCCTGGCTTTGTCTCTGTTGATGCTTTCTCTCTCATTACATTGTTAAATGCTCTAAACTTCAGAACACCCGTGACTTAACCTGATTCCTTCCCTGTCTTATCTTCCCCCTTCTCCTTTTTTCTCCTTGGGTTTTCCTTTCTTTCTGTTCTTTCTTTTGCCTTGTATTTTCCTTCATTTTTCGCTTTTCTTCCCTCTCGTACCCCCTTGCGGGCCGCTAGCCTCATAGCAGTGCTCCTTCCCATATGACTGTCTACTCTACTACCTTTACTACTACCTTTACTACTACCACTACTACCACTACTCCTACATTTCCCCACTCTCTTGTACCCTCCCCTGTCTGCCTGCCTATAAATACCCTTCCTCTGTCTCTGTGTGTTAGTGTGACTTTGTAAATGGTCCAAGTCGGGCCGAAACGTCGTCGTAAGCTCCTCTCTTTTATATGTGCGGGTTGTGTGTGTATATATCCTCATACTTGGAGTTTACCTGGAGAGGGTTTCAGGGGTCAATACCCCCGCGGCTCGGTCTGAGACCAGGCCTCATGGTGGATCAGGGTGTGATCAACCAGGCTGTTACTGCTGGCCACACGCAAACTGACGTAGGAACCACAGCCTGGTTGGTCAGGTACTGACTTTAGGTGCCTGTCCAGTACCTTTTTGAAGACAGCCAGGGGTCTATTGGTAATCCCCCTTATGTATGCTGGGAGGAAGTTGAACAGTCTTGGGCCCTGGACACTTATTGTGTTGTCTCTCAATGTACTCGTGGCACCCCTGCTTTTTCATTGGTGAAATGTTGAATCTCCTGCCGAGTCTTTTGCTTTTATAGCGAGTGATTTTCATGTGTAAGTTTGGTACTAATTCCCCTAGGATTTTCCAAGTGTATATTATCATGTATATCTCTCTCTTGCATTCCAGGGAATATAGATCAAGGACCTTCCACCATTCCCAGTAATTTAGGTGCCTTATCGTACTTATGTGTGCCGTGAAAGTTCTTTGTACACTCTCCAGGTCAGCAATGTCGCCAGCCTTGAAGGGGGCCATTAAGTGTATTTTTGGGGGTCTAAAAGGACTAATCTAATTTACATTATTCCTTATGGGAACAAATTCGTTCGGTAACGGCACTTGAACAGCATTCTGGAATGAATTATGGCCGATAACCGGGGGTTCACTGTACTTCTTAATATGAAGTCAAGATTCTGGTACCAGTAGGTAGTTTCTTTTCCCAGAATTAAATAAGAGGATACAATGCTGGCAACAGTTTATAAATTGAAATGGCAAGGTGGGAGAAGACTTTATTTAAGATTACGTACTGTGCATTTTAACTGTAAGAACCTTCACGAATCATATATTCTCTCCAGCCTGGAGAGAACAAGCAATTTGAAGAGACTCATCATGAGCTTGGCATCCCAAGTTTTGAAGGTTCTCATTATCCATCCTATCATTTTCCTAGCAGATGCGGTAGATACATTGTTGTGGTCGTTGAAGGCGAGATCCTCTGACATTATCACTCCCAGGTCCTTCACATTACTTTTTCACTCTATTGTATGGTTAGAGTTTGTCGTATACCCTGACATACTCTTAATTTCCTCAAGTTTTCCATATCTGAGTAGTTGAAATTTCTCCTCATTGATCTTCATATTGTTTTGAGTGGCTCATTTGACTACCAAAATTTTATTATAGATATACTGTTATGGTATCAAGGACACAGATTTTTTTGAATGGGTATAAATATGACACATTTGAGTCAAGATAAATAGATTATGTGGCATTTCATTTGAAAGAAACTATAATTTGTGCATAATATTAGATAAGACATAGTAGTCCACAACACAGTATAAGTGTACTGCCCAATTTAAAGATTAAAAGAAAAAGAAAAATAAGAAAATAGCTATAGATAACACACATGTCCTCAGCAATATTACTGTATAAGCACCTAAAAACTGCAATTTCTGGCTCTTTATATAAAAAAGGTTCATTGTATTAAATGAAGTTTTATGAATATATGAACGGCTCCTTTTTAATTATGCTAATTTTTTCATCGGTGTAGGTTATTGTTTTAAAACAAAATTAATATGCTATGAATATGGGTGGGAATTACTTATCAGTATACTAAGTGGAAATAAAATACAATGCTGAACTAGGATTCTACATGCAATATAAATTTTACTACATAAATAACAGTACAAGCAAAATACAGTACTTTTAATATTTTACTTACTCTAATTGCCTCATGTGATTCTTTACTTGCTGGGTCTAATTCTAACACACGCTGGAAGTCTTTTAATGCCTCGTCTAAATTTTCAGTTTCTTCATTGAGCTTTGCACGTCTCAGTATAGCTTTTGTATAAACACTGTCCAGATCTATTGCTTTACTGCAGTCACTAATTGCCTTCTTTTTTTTATCCTGAAAAAAATTCAAATACGTACTGTTTATTCATTATTTTTTTTTAACACACTGGCCATATCCCACTGAGGCAGGGTGACCTGAAAATTTTTCTTTTTAAGTTTAGTAATGTATACAGAAGAAGGGGTTACTAGCCCCTTGCTCCCGGCATTTTAGTCACCTCTTACAACACCAACGTTTGCAACTTCTCTCCAGAATCTCCCAAAAGCACAGTGTCACTGGCAAAAAACAACAGTGGTGGACATAGTATGGACATTGTAGGGGCAGAGTACAGTGCAGGGGTACAGTACAGTACACTGTGGAAATGGCATCGAGTGTGGGTAAGGTCTGGGCATACCACTGATGGGGTTAATTAGTCTGAGAGTGGTAGGGAGCATACAGTGTGAGGGTGGTGTGGGTGAAGCATAGTGTGGGAGTGGTATATGGTGTTTTAGTGGTGGACAGTAAGAGGGTATAATATGGTGTGGGGCTTGAATACAGAAGGGATAGAGATTGCTTTCTATTCCTACTCTTGTATCAGATATGATGGGAGAGAGGAATGCAAGACAGGGAAGAAGGTAAAGGAATAGCTCAGGAATGCAGATATGATTTTAACACAGGAGTCCATTGAAAATTAGTTCTTAGTTGCAAATGACTGATTTATGAAAAATTTCCAGGAATGCATTAATATTTTAAGTGTTGCACCTACTGTGCTGTATATGTAGCTGCAAGAAAAACTTAGAAAGGTTTATAATTTAATAAAAATATAACTACCTGTATTCTGTACTGTAATAATTACAAGTTACAATACTGCTAAAAGGATAGGTTAGAAGTGAGGCTAAAAGAAAATCAAAGTCAGGTCAACTCACGAGTGTTCTGAATATCAGAACCTACTGTATGTCAATAGGCCTATTACAGATCTGCAATGTAGATCTTAGACCAAATTTTGTATTTGTAGAGCTCTTTAATTTGTTAATACAGCACTCATACACAAATACATACTTGTATTGTTATATTGCATGGAGAGTATGCTATATAACAATATGAGATATTTACTAACCAATTTGGCATTTGCTGCTGCCCTGTTAGAGTAAAGTATAGCACGATCTTTTGGGTATGATAAAGGGCATATCCTGAGTCCTGCAGTGTAAGAAATCACAGCTTCCTGAAACAGGCCTGCCTTGAAGCTGATGTTACCATTTTCTTTGTGATTTTGGCTCTCTTCTCTCTTAGCCTGCAAGAAATTACAATCCACTGCATATTAAAAATAATATTTAAATATAATGAAAAATAATATCTATTTACACTACAGCTATTAGCAAATCTACCATGAAGTCATTTTGAAGATTTTTCAATAAAGGTGAAATTATTATTTTTAATAAATTATTGTACTAGTGATGTAATTTATCCTATTTAAATTGTAATGCAAAAATAATTTAATCTCTAAAGGAAGCCTAAATCATGTAATTAATATTACACAAGACAAAAAGATAATAGCCCCAAAATTATTAATCCTGCATATAACTTTTTACTAAATGCATTTATTTTTTATAAATGACCGAAAGAAAACTTTCAAGATATTGTTAGGTCATATCTGCTAAGTTCTACAAAAAGTGGCATATAAAAATTATTTATGGCATCCAACTTTTGAAATAAAAGATTAAAAGAGAGATAAAATGTAGTTTCGATTCTGTGCAATATACTTCCTAATTACTCTTGAAAATAAAAACTCTTACATGCTTTTCCTCTTCACTCATATTAAGCTCAAGGTCTTTCAGGTATTCTTCATCTACAAAATCTTCTTCCTCATCATCATCCACATGCTCTTGCTCTTCCTGTTTCTCCCAAGAATTTTCTGACATCTTATCATCAGCAGGCAGATATTCATGACTTTCTGTTCCATCTTTCCCATCTGGTTCAATTACTAGGATGTTTGATGAATCACATTCTTCAGATGATCCATCAGTCTCTTCTGATGTACTGTTGGAACATGAAATGAAAAGAAAAATAACCACTATTTCCTAACCCAAGATGAGAAATGTTAAGCATCTAATATTTGTTGATTATTGAACATGAAAAGTGTGGTATCACTTAGAAAAATGAAGCATAGGTTAAAAGAGATCAATATACTTGGGCCTCAGATGATCATCTTTGAAGCTGAAATATATAAATCTCTTTGTATCAGAATACTTGTGTTTCATTTTTCTGTCCATGATATGTGGCGCCATTCCATGACTTCTGGTGCCCTTCTAAGATCCCTGGCACCCTTCCATGACCCTGGCACCCTTCCATGACCCTGGCACCCTTCCATGACCCTGGCACCCTTCCATGACCCTGGCACCCTTCCATGACCCTGGCACCCTTCCATGACCCTGAACTTATGACCTCTTCCATGACCCTGGCACTCTTCCATGACCCTGGCACCCTTCCATGACCCTGGCACCCTTCCATGACCCTGGCACCCTTCCATGACCCTGGCACCCTTCCATGACCCTGGCACCCTTCCATGACCCTGGCACCCTTCCATGACCCTGGCACCCTTCCATGACCCTGGCACCCTTCCATGACCCTGGCACCCTTCCATGACCCTGGCACCCTTCCATGACCCTGGCACCCTTCCATGACGCACCCTTCCATGACCCTGGCACCCTTCCATGACCCTGGCACCCTTCCATGACCCTGGCACCCTTCCATGACCCTGGCACCCTTCCATGACCCTGGCACCCTTCCATGACCCTGGCACCCTTCCATGACCCTGGCACCCTTCAATGACCCCTGGCACCCTTCCTAGATCCCTGACACCCTTCTATGAAGTGGCTTTGCCCTTTTCATCAATCAGAGCTTATAAAATTTTAATTCAAGCATTACTGAACATAATAACAGAAGCCCCATATTTAAAATATCCTATTGGAAAAGAGTTACCTGGGTTCTAGCTGGTGATTTGGTACTCCTCTGTCTTCATCTTCAAGTGAGTGAAATGAATCGTCACTGGCATCACTAGCAGGTGTGTCAGGTCGAGATATTTCTTCCTCCTTGTATTTTAAGGATTCTTCCTCTGCTTTATCACAAAGATTTCCTGATCCTTTTTCTTTTTCAAGACCTTCCATTTGAACAAATAGCTGAAAAATTCAGTGTTGAATCTTGAGTTAATATTGCAATTTACTACATATAAATTGCTTTCTCTCTCCAAACATTTTGTCACATTAAACTTATAAAGCTAGGTAAGACTTTTTTTAAATTAATGTATCAGAAAAATGAAAACAAACCTAATCAAATTGCAACTAATTTTTTATTAATATGAATAAACTCATAACTGTAACATTACTCAATTTAATATAGTACTGTACAATTATTTCCCCTCACCATCAGTTCATACATACCACAAGATATATTATTATTAAATTCATGGAACCATAAGCTGAAGACTTTAGGAGGAATATGTACAAAGAATACAACACAACACTGGATAATGAACTAAAAATTAGGGTAAATGTGAAGTTAAAAAGACCCTAAAATGAAATAACATATCAGACTGTTAATACATTACATATTCTACCATCTTAAAGCAGTGGTTAAATGGATTGTATGTAAGCAACAGTGGTCTTGAGACAAAGTACAGTACAGTGGTACCTCTACTTACGAGCAAAATTCGTACAAGTCGGCTATTCAAGTGCCGATACCAAAGGAATTTTTTCCCATAAGAAACAATGAAAATTAGGTTAATCCATTTCAGACCCCCAAAAATACACTTACTAAAGCACCTACAAAAATACACTTACATAATTGTTCGAGTTGGGAGCTGCTCATAAGTAGAGGTACCACTGTATATTTAAAATCAAGAGGCATGTGGCCCAAAGGCTGTCTGAAGACCATTATAATTTGTGGACCAAGGCAGGGCATATGGCCTCTATTCTATGGGGTCTGAAGACCATGGTGGTTTATCTGGAGTCAGGTAGACCACAAAACTTGTAGTATGTGTTGCCTGTGGTCTATGAACCATGGCAGAAATTGCTTCTGTTGCCAGTGGTCTGTAAACCAAGACAGAACTTGTGGCCTCCATTGTCTGTGGTCTGTGGATCAAGCAAAACTTTCTGCCTCTGTGGTCTGTATGCTATGGTGGACTGTTGACCACTGCAAACCTTATGGCATCTGTGAAAAGTAGACCGTGGTGGTCTGTGAACCATGGCAAAATTTGTGGCCTGTTAGATAGTCTATAGATCATTGTTGTCTATGGTCTGTGGACCATGGCAAAGCTTGTGACCTCCATGGTCTGTGGACAAAGGCAAAACTTGTAGCCTTTATGGTCTGTGGATCAAAACAAACTTGTGGTTTCTATTGTCTGTGGCCTGTGGATTAAGGTAAAAATCGCTAACTGTGTTGTAAGTTCTTTTCATTATTAAGATAAGTGCAGCTTACTTAGAGGTTCTCCTTCCAATGATTGTACAACTTGTAATGTTGTCAGCTTTGTTGTCTGTGAGTGCTCATATCTAAGTATCTTTATACCTTTTGATATACCTTTAATGATTTCCAAGAGTTTTTCTACTCCCAAAGCCCGGCCATAGGCCAGGCTCGTCTGGTGCTAGTCTAGTAAACCAGGCTGTTGCTGCTGGTGGCCCGTACACCCACATATCCATCATAACCTGGTTGATCTGGCATGATTACAGATTATTATTATTCTGCTAGATAAATAAGATACATGTGCAACACTTAGGTAATTTATTGCTGAAACATTTTTCCTGTTCTGGAGGCTTCTTCAGTCCAATAAATAGTTATTAATATACTGGAGACAGTTGAAGTGGAAATTTTGAGGTGTTCAGTCCCTCATCCTTGTCTGTTGTTCAGTTCACTCACGTTGATCATAGTATGATAAAATTCTCCATTTCATTATATTAGTCACTTCAATATTCAACTGAAGAAGCCTATTGTTTAGGCAAAACGCCTGGTTAATAAAAATACCAAAGTGTTGCACCTATCTGTCAGTATATGAATGGGAAGAAATCAGGTTCGATCCAGGAAAGGGCAGGATAAGTTCAATTCCTTGTATCAAGACCCCCTTGCCAGCATCAAGGTACCTCCCTCGAGGGAGAAACAATCACAGAAGACACCAGAAATGTTATGCAAGTTTATGTAGGCACAGGTACACGTAAGTACAATTATCATACAGTGTATATCACCTAGGATAACCCAAAAAAGTGACACACTGACATATTTCCACTGACACAACATACAAGTTGTTACACATATTTTGCAAAGATTTCAACCCTATATTATAATTTTTGCAAAGATTTCAACACTACATTATAATTACCAGTCATATAATAGCTGCTAATACTAACTGTTTTACTATATACACAGTTTACACGAAGTTTACCAACAGATTTCCTCCAGAAAATTACTTACTACTTCTTGTTGGGTTTGTAAGGCTAACTGACAGCTCACTCAGTATTGAACCCTACTGCGTGTTATTAAGTTTATTGAGGTACAGGTTCACAAAGTACAATTATTATTCATAGTAACTTATGCAAAACAACCATTGGGGGGAGTTGAATGATAGCTCTAGGTCTTCCATGTTGCAATCAACACATCATCAGGAGCTTGCAATGTTGCAGAAAAGAGGATAAAGTCCCAGCAAACGCGTTCAGAACGCGTTTTCTGCATGACATGTTGATTGCAACACGAAAGACCTAGAGCTATCATTCAACTGCCCCCGTGGTTGTTTTGCATCTTGCATCCCTTGATCGCGATCTCTGCATAATAGTGACTTATGTATATATTACCTAGAATAACCCCAAAAAAAGTCAAAGTGATTTATTTCCATTGGGGTCCTTGTAATATCTTGTTTTTTTAAAGCCTAGCTGTAAGTTACAGTAGAAATTAATCATGACTATACCTTAGACGTTAAAACACCTGAGTAACTCAGCTGTGTTGTACGGACAAGAGATATTGACCAAAACTGGGTCATGAAACAAAAGGGAACAGGAATATCGTTGTAAATAAAAACAGAAACTAGAAGCTTTCACACAGATGAGGTGGATCCCTCACCAAGCACCAGCCCGTGGCCAGGTGGCAAAAATTCTCGCTTCGGAAAAATAAACACATAAGCAGTATAATGGGATCCTTTACTGACAACGTTTCGCCCACGCAGTGGCCTTTATCAAGTCACAAACAGATCTACCTGGATAACAGAAACATGAGTATTTATAGGATTTAGTCAGGTGGGTTGGTTTTGACATGGACCTGCCAAGTATGGGCCAGTAGGCCTGTTGCAGTGTTTCTCCTTTCTTATGTTCTTATACTTGTCCAATCTCTTTTTATGTTACCCAAGGTTTTAAACTATCACCCTACTTTGAAGACTGTCACATGCAGCATTCTCCACCTGACCCAGCATTCTCCACCTGACCCAGCATTCTCCACCTGACCCAGCATTCTCCACCTGACCCAGCATTCTCCACCTGACCCAGCATTCTCCACCTGACCCAGCATTCTCCACCTGACCCAGCATTCTCCACCTGACCCAGCATTCTCCACCTGACCCAGCATTCTCCACCTGACCCAGCATTCTCCACCTGACCCAGCATTCTCCACCTGACCCAGCATTCTCCACCTGACCCAGCATTCTCCACCTGACCCAGCATTCTCCACCTGACCCAGCATTCTCCACCTGACCCACCATTCTCCACCTGACTAAATCCTTTAAATACTCATGTTTCTGTTATCCAGGTAGATCTGTTTGTGACTCGATAAAGCCCACTGCGTGGGCGAAACGTTGTCAATAAAGGATCACATTATACTGCTTATGTGTTTATTTTTCCATTGTGTCGGTATTTTATACCATTTATTTCCAGCTCTCGCTTCACACGGTGATGTCCGGGTTCGATTCCCGGCGAGGGCTGAAACTTTGGGCGTGTTTCTTTACACCTGTTGTCTTTGTTCACCCATCAGTAAAAAAAATGGGTACCTGGGTGTTAGTCGATTGGTTTGGGTCGAATCCTGAGACAAAATTGACCTAATTTGCCCGAAATGCTCTGCATAACAAGGGGCTTTCTACGTAGTAGTACGTCACTGATATCAGCTGATACCAGTCCCTCGATGACGCACTGCCTTTCTTGGGTTATCCTGGGTGGCTAACACTCCAGGGTTAGAAATCCTAACAAAATCTTATATTATCTTAACAGCCAGGTACCTACTTACTGCTAAGTGAACAGAGACAGCAGGTGTAAGGTAACAAGGGTGTCCCTTATTAGCTCGATCGCTAGCGCACTCAGCTCACACACTGAGGTCAGGAGATCGAATCCCCGGTACGACTGGATAACATTAGGACGTGTTTCCATAAGACACATGCTGTCCATGTTCACCCATCGGTATAAAATGGGTACCTGGGTGTTAGTCGACTGGTGTGGGTCGCATCCTGGGACAAAACTGACCTAATTTGCCCAACATACTCTGCATAACAAGCGGCTTTCTATATAATAGTATGTCATTGATGTCAGCTAGGCCTATGTACATGTACTTGTAGAAATAAAAATATTATATTATTATTATTAAAGGACCCTAATGGAAATAAGTCACTCTGACTTTTTTGGGTTATCCTAGGTTCTCTACACATATGCTGCTATGTATGATAATGTATGTAAATGTATTTGTGTATACCTGAATAAACTTACTTATTATACCCATCGTGGTTGGGTTCTTCAGGGCCACCAAACTGACGCTTTATTAAGCCGGGAGTTCAGGGTAAAAAATATTGCTCAAATCTGGGCAGGAATGAGAATGAGACAGTTTTCCCCGGAAAGAGAAACGGGAATATTAAATTTCCAAAATTTCCAACTTTGATCAGGTGGGCCTCAGGCCTGAACACAAGCAGGACCAGGAGTCTTACTCTCTGAGCAAAATGTCACGTTCTTAAGCGCCGTGTCGGATATCCAGATTCAGTATGTTTTCATTGTTTACGTTCTTAAGCGCCGTGTCGGTTATCCGGATTCAGTATACTGTCTTTGTTTACGTTCTTAAGCGCCGTGTCGGATATCCGGATTCAAAATGTTGTCATTGTTTACGTTTTTAAGCGCCGTGTCGGATATCTGGATTCAGTATATTGATAACATTTACGTTCTTGAGCACCGAGTCGGAAATCCGGATTCAGTATATTGTTTTCGCTATCTCTGCGCTGTATGAACTTTGTGGTTTAGCGCTTCTTTTGATTATAATAATAATATTTTCGCCATCTATACGTCAAAAAATGTAGTGAACTTAAGATGTTTAAAAAAAGAAACCTATTAAAAAAAGGAAAATGCAACCATTTAGTACTTTCGTCGATCACCCATTTCTTGAGTAATGTTTTATAAATCTGATACAGTAGGGATGAAGATTACATAACACATACATATAAATTTTGCAATTATCGTCATTAAATACATCGAACTGTGTCCCGTAGCTAGCGCACCCAACTCACACATTAAAGATAAAAAAAAATAAAGATAAAGATTTACATTTCTTTGCAAAGGTTGCAATGCGTAATTACAGTTTTGTTTTTAAGTACAAAGAAATTCACTATCATGCCGGGGCATTTCGTCATTGAGGTCCGTGTTTCGATCCCCGGTACAGGTGAAACATTGGTGTCCCGGTGGTCTGGTGACCAGAGCTCTCGCTTCACACACGGAGGGCCCGGGTTCGATTCCCGGCGGGTGGAAACATTTCGACGTGTTTCCTTACATCTGTTGTCATGTTCACCTAGCAGCAAATAGGTACCCGGGTGTTAGTCGACTGGTGTGGGTCGCATCCTGGGGGACAAGATTAAGGACCCCAATGGAAATAAGACAGTCCTCGATGACGCACTGACTTTCTTGGGTTATCCTGGGTGGCTAACCCTCCGGGGTTAAAAATCCGAAGAAATCTTATCTTAGGCAGTATTTCCTCAACAATGGTGTTGAGTGAGGCAAGATTTGGGTGGGAGATGACATAAGTCGTATCATCAGCAAAGAGAATCGGTTTCAGGTGTTGGGATACGTTGGGAAGATTATTGATGTATAGGAGGAAGAGCAGGGGAAACAATTTATATATAAAAAAAAACTTATTGGTGTTGAAACTTTAGATAATGTTTCGGTCCGTCCTAGACCATTATCAAGCCACGTGGTGTACGTTGCTTTAAGTTCCCTATCCAAAGTGTCAGTTTATTTAAGTACAACTACACATAAGAACAGTTACACAAATTTAGGTGATTACAATTATCATAAACAATAACGTGTGTGTAAATTATCCAGGATAACACAAAAAGTCAAAGTGACTTATTTCCTTCGGGGTCCTTGTAATATCTTATTTTGGCTTTTATTCTTCTTCCAGGGAAATAAGTTACTTAATGTGGTCCGGTGGTCTGGTGGCCAGAGCTCTCGCTTCACACACGGAGGGCCCGGGTTCGATTCCCGGCGGGTGGAAGCATTTCGACGTGTTTCCTTACACCTGTTGTCATGTTCACCTAGCAGCAAATAGGTACCTGGGTTGTTAGTCGACTGGTGTGGGTCGCATCCTGGGGGGACAAGATTAAGGACCCCAATGGAAATAAGACAGACAGTCCTCGATGACGCACTGACTTTCTTGGGTTATCCTGGGTGGCTAACCTTCCGGGGTTAAAAATCCGAAGAAATCATAATAGTCTATAGTTATTTATACAAGTACATGTAGGTGACATCATTGACATACTACTATATAGAAAGCCAGGTGTTATACAGAACATTTCCCGCAAATTAGGTCAATTTTCTCAACTGGATGAGACCCACACCAGTCGACTAACACCCAGGTACCTATTTTACTGCTAGGTGAACAGGGACAGCAGGTGTCTTAATGAAGAGCTACTAAAAATATCAACCTGGATGACAGCCAACAAACTTACACTTAACACTGACAAAACCTTCTACATTATGTTTGGTAACAGAACAGGTGTTGCACAACTGAACATAATGATTGACAACACTCCTATTGCTAAACACAATGAGGGCAAATTCCTGGGCCAACACCTTGAGAGCAACCTGAATTTCAGCACCCATATCAACCACATAGCAAAAAAAGTATCCAAAACGGTTGGGATCCTCTCTTAAGATACGTTACTATGTACCGCAATCAGCCCTACTCACACTATACTATTCACTCATCTATCCCTACCTCACCTATGCCATATGTGCTTGGGGATCAACAGCAACAACCCACCTAAAACCAATATTAACTCAACAAAAAGTCGCAGTAAGAATTATCACGCAATCCAATCCCAGGCAACACCCCCACTCTTCAAAGACCTAAATTTACTCACTGTCCAGAACATCCACACTTACTACTGTGCAACCTACATGTACAGAACCATAAATTCCAATATTAACCCTGAACTAAAACGCTTTCTTGATACTTGTGACAGGACCCATAGGCACAACAACAGACAAAAATCTCTATGACATTCCACGTGTCCGGCTAAATCTATACAAACGTTCAAGGTACATTAAAGGGCCTAAAATCTGGAACTCCCTACCTGAAAACTCCAAAACTGCAGACTCAGCCACCATTTTAACACGATCATCAAAAAACATCTGATCTCACTAACACCCTACCATCACCTAAACACATGAAAACCACCGATTCACACACACACACACAGGACAGAAGGGTTAGAGGAGACATGATAACGACATACAAAATACTGCGGGGAATCGACAAGGTGACAGGATGTTCCAGAGAGGGAACACAGAAACAAGGGGGCACAAGTGGAAGCTGAAGACTCAGATGAGTCAAAGGGATGTTAGGAAGCATTTCTTCAGCCATAGAGTAGTCAGGAAGTGGAATAGTCTAGCGAACGATATAGTTGAGGCGGGAACCATACATAGTTTTAAAACAAGGTATGATAAAGCTCATGGAGCAGGGAGAGCAGAGACCCAGTAGCGGACAGCGAAGAGGCGGGGCCAGGAGCTGAGTCTCGACCCCTGCAACCACAATTAGGTGAGTACACACACACACACACAACTAACACACCAGGAGCTATGAATCGACCCCTGCAACCACAACTAGGTGAGTACACACACACACACACACACATCCTCCTCATATACACCAACACTGACCCAAAGGACAGTAAACACAAAATCCCGAAAATAGTTATTGTCTAATAAATCTGAAACTAGTCTTAAGTTTGCCTGATATACTCCAATATTGGAGCTTTAATAGAAACTATGTAACATGCCAAGACAAAACCATTCTCATTACTAATTTTACAATCTAAATACTCTGAACTACCTCACTATTGTAAATCTAATTAATCATTTGAAATTTGTATTCATATGTAATTTGTAATATAGATTAAGAACTAGTATTAGTCTGCCCGAAATGCCTAGCATGCTAATGGTCATCTTTGTAATTATTGTCTTATAAATGTAAAACACACATTGTAATCTTTACAGAGAAATAAAATAATCTGAATCTGCTTTAGTTGCGTTCGACATTGAAGCCTTGAACAGGTCTTTAATTTATTATACACAAGGCTCACAACATCCAACTAACGCATTTTAATATGTATGAAGTATATAAATAAATTAGATACGTTGTAATAGTTCATGTTGAAGCTAAGAGGAAAATATATTATAGGTAGGAGGAGAGGAGGGTGTGAACGTCATGTGACAATCAGCTGTTGTAGTGGGTGTAAACAAACCGGCGGGGGAGGTCACTCTTGTCTTGTTATATGTGACTTATATCCTTCAACAACCTACACTTCTCCATCAACTTCCACTCCTCCATCACCCTCCACTCCTCCAACAACCTTCTCGACGCCTTCACCATCCTCACCACCAGCATCCTCATACCCTCCAGCCTCTTCAGTCCGCGCCATCCTTACTTCCATCCTTGCAACCTTTGTCCACACCACCTCTAACTACACCATCTCCAACTATACCACCTCCAACCACACCTCTTCCAACCACACCAACACCACCACCAACCACACCACCCACACCACCACCAACCACAACACCACCACCACCAACACCACCACCACCACCAACACCATCTTCAACCACACCACCACTAACTTTCTCATCACCTGGAGGGTCCTAGCCTCCTGCCACCTCACCAATTACCTCCTCAGCATCTGCTGCCTCACCATGTTCTTCATTGACCCAGCTGATGATGATGATGATGATTTTACACCATCTTCTACAGCAAGGTACACTTATATTTTAATAGTTCTTTGTTGATCACTGTGGGTGGAGGGTGGTGGGAGTCTCACTGTGGGTGGAGAGTAGTAGAAGTATTAGTGTGGGTGGAGGGTGGTGGGAGTCTCACTGTGGGCAGACACTGGTAGGACTCCCACTGTGGGACTTCCTCAGCTCAGGTGTGCAGTCTCTCAGTCTCTAGGCTGAGAGACTGGCCACCTCAACTTAGAAACTTTAAATTTTCATAATAATGAAAACTTATCAGAGTTAAATAACTGTTAACAAAAACTTAGATAACATTTCATTGCATTAAGGCTCATATAAACACAAGAGGTTTGTTAGAACAGGCAAAGAGAGCAGTGTTGTGTTTTGTCATGTATTCTATAATTCCTCCAATATAGATTTTGATAACTACAAACTAGTCTTTAAAACTTATACTGTCTATTAATTATATATAAAGTTGAATTTTAAAAACAAACTTTGTTGCATCAGTTTTAAACTTTTGTGTTTAAAATATACCAGTAATTTAGTTTTTACAAAGTATGTCATGCCCAAGTCAATGGAAATTTCTGCAACACACTTGGAAGTCAGGTCATTTTAGAGATTAGGTCATGCCTCAATGTGGGGGATAATTTATATATGTACTGTACTTGTTTTCTGTTGATTCCAGATGAAGAGGCCACAAAGCATATAGTGTGTTCAGCAGTTATTATCTTGCCAATCTGAACGTACATCATATATACTACAGTAATGCTTTGTACTGATACTCTGTCACTAGCAGTAGATACACAGGCTCATATAGCTACCACTCTCATTCTAAATGTATGACCGTTCAAAGCATTCATTCTATTTTGTCACGCCCGTGTCCACTGAAATGATCTAGCATCACTTTTCTTTAGCAATATTGCAGATTCCCACTTCAATTTTTCCCTGACTTCCAGTATTACTAACAATTCTCTTGGGTGCCATGGTGAATGTACAGTGGCAAAAGATGGGAAGAAGTTATCATTAAAACAAGGTTCTTAGTCAGTAGCTTTTCAACTCAAAAGATGCTGCAACAGCTAATTGTCATTTTTATGTAAAGGGTGTTTTTGCTGTTGTTTCTTCATATTCCTGTATAATTCAAGTAGTATTTCATAATAAAATATGCAAATGTTATATGTTCCATCATTGAGTGAGTTTTAATGTTTTTTCTTTAACTTTAAAACTAACTTGAATATTTTTTCTTAGCTCCAAGTTACCCTCATTATTTGGTGGCACGGCAGAGAAATCTCCCAGCCTTAAGTATGTTGCGCCAAAGCAGCCGCGCTCTGACCGTGCTGATTCAACTGGTAGTGCTGGAGCCAAGAGCAATAGTCCAGCTCCTTCAGGACAACAGACCACTGCACAAACTGCAACTGTCATACTTGCATCTCCGGTACATGCTTATTTATAGTGAGTAAAATAAGTTGCAGTCATGTCATTACAATATTGCAGCATAATAAATTATTCTTGATTATCATTTGAGGAAAAAGGGTAAATGCAAACACCTCAGGATATTTCATTGGAAATGTTTTAGTCCTAGAACCTTTGTCACTCCAGATTAGCAAGGATAAGTGACTTAAGGTCCCCAGGACTGAAATGTTGCAAGTCAGATGATCCTAGAGTGTTTGCATTTTGTCTTTTTCTATACATGCCAGTATCGTATACAGTGGTCCCTCGACTATCGGTCGAAACTCGAAACCTTATTTCCCATAAGAAATAATGTAAATACAATTAATCCGTTCCACCCAAAAATATTCACAAAATTTCATTTTTTTAAAGAATAAATACTATAGTTTTACATACACAAAACAATTTTAAAGTAATAAATTTATAATTAAACATTTAAAATAACATTTACTTACAGTACCTTTATTGAAGAGAGTTGCTGGCATCTGGAAGATAGGGAGGAGGACAGGGGGAGGGGTTATGCATTTGGAAGGGGAATCCCCACTCCCTGCATGCCTGCTACACTCCCTGCTACACTCCCTGCATGCCTGCTACACTCCCTGCATGCCTGCTACACTCCCTGCATGCCTGCTACACTCCCTGCATGCCTGCTACACTCCCTGCATGCCTGCTACACTCCCTGCATGCCTGCTGCACTCCTTGCATGCCTGCTACACTCCCTGCCTTCCTGGAGTATACCTGGAGAGAGTTCCAGGGGTCAACGCCCCTGCGGCCCGGTCTATGGCCAGGCCTCATGTTGGCTCAGAGCCTGATCAACCAGGCTGTTGCTGCTGGCCGCACGCAGTCCAACGTATGAACCACAGCCTGGCTGGTCAGGCACCGACTTTAGGTGCCTGTCCAGTGCCTGCTTGAAGACATCCAGGGGTTTGTTGGTAATCCCCCTGATGTATGCTGGAGGCAGTTGAACAGTCTTGGGCCCCTGACACTTATTGTGTTGTCTCTCAACGTGCTAGTGGCACCCCTGCTTTTCATTGGGGGGATGTTACATCGCCTGCCTAGTCTTTGGCTTTCATAGGGAGTGACTCTCGTGTGCAAGTTTGGTACTGTACAAGAATGGTTTACAATACCGACAATATGAAATTAAGATACAAGTGCAACATCCGGGTATCTTTATAGTAGACGTTTCGCCATCCAGTGGCTTTATCAATACAAAATCCTAGGACATAATATGAAGAGTAGAACTATATACAAAATATGAGGTAATCAGTCCCTCGGCCTTGGAGTTGGTGTATTCAGTACCGTAGGTCTGGAGATTATGAAGATCAGGTTGGGAAGCTTGTCCTTAAATAGGCAACAGCTGAAAGGGATGGGTAGCAGACGAGGGCATAGTATAAAGATACCCAGATGGTGTTATGGTCCTTGAAGGTGAGATCCTCTGACATGATCACTCCCAGATCTTTGACGTTAGTTTTTCGCTCTATTGTGTGGTTGGAATTTGTTTTGTACTCTGATGAGATTTTAATTTCTTCACGTTTTCCATATCTGAGTAATTGAAGTTTCTCATCATTGAACTTCATATTGTTTTCTGCAGCCCACTCTACAGCCCACTCTGCAGCTACACTCCCTGCATGCCTGCTACACTCCCTGCCTTCCTGCTACACTCCCTGCATCCCTGCTACACTCCTTCAGTTCGATGGTGTTCCTCACTTTCTTTACCACAGGGGTGCCACTAGGAAGCTTCTTTGGACCCATGGTGACTTATTTCACAGTGACAATCACTAAACCAGCAATAAACAGAGTAAATTTATTGTGAAATGTTTGAAAGAGCACGCTGGGAAATGTTCTCTCAATGGTAAACAACGCTAGACTGGCGTTCTGCGTGGCGAGGAGCCCAAGCGCGGGCAGGCGGACAGGTCTGGTACGGACCGTTACACAAGGGATAGAGCGATACGCGAGGGAAACATTGACCGAAAAAAGACACCAAAACACGAAATAACCGATATATGGAAACACCGTTACACGAGGGATCACTGTACCTATATTACCATTATCATTTAAGATGAAAGGGCTTGCACATACAACTAAACCTCACAGTGATGAAAAATCAAAGACTTGTAGGGGATATAGTCACAACATACAGCATGATCTGCTTAATGACAAAAATGTATTGCACAAAATCATGTATTTAAGTGAATTTACATTAAACAACTGCAATTTTCCCATAGACATCCATTCTATTATCAGAGATGCAAACCTGGAAAATTAATCCAATACAGTATACTTTTCCCATCTAAACCACATTATTATTGAAGAACCACATATGCACCAATTGCATGTATACCTGTACACAAGGAATACATAGCATAACTTAAACCTAACCTCTTCAGATTTAACCCTTCCAACCCCCAGAAAAGTAAATACTGTACACTAATACTCTGTAGCAATGCTTGACTTGGGTTTGATGACTTGAATAGAGGTGTGTATTAGTTGAGCTCTTGACAGCCCTGAAAGGAGGAATCAGGGAAGACAAAGTCAAGTATTAGTGAAACAGAGGAAAGGGAAGGATCACCCTTCTTCTCATCTCAACAATTTAATTAAGGCTTTGCATTCTACTGCATTCTGTATCACATTTTCTAAGTTTTAATGAATATTTTTCAGTGTGAATGGAGAACCACAGTCTCAGGGGCGTGTCATGAGCTGCATTGTTGGAAATTTCACAGAGAAAACTTTCCAGTTGCTTTTATATCGCTCAAAACAGAACCACCTTTCCCGTGCCAGGATACATCAGCACTTCTCTTTTACTGTAAGGGTGCACAAGGCTAAATAGTAAGGCAAAATACTAATGATACTGATTTTCTTAACTGCAGAAATTTAATTTTTGTACAAATTCTATCTTATTTTTTTAAATCACTTTTAACATAGAGCATATAAATTAATGTCCATTTATGATGCTGAATAGAATTAACCTAACTTTCTAATTTACACTAATTATTGTAGAAGTGTTACAATACGAATGATTTTTTAGGAATAATATAAGTACCATGCCGGTGCCTCTGTTTATTTTTTAAATTAAAATGACAGGAAATTTTTTCTTCAACAGGTTCTGCCAAACAATTACTGGAACTTCATTGATGATCAACAGAGGAATTGGTCCATTATGCTTGAAACTGGACACTATGTTGATTTTCTTATGCAGGTACTATATAAAGTGGACCCCCGGAAATCGGACATAATTCGTTCCAGAATGCTGTTCTAGTGCCGTTACCAAACGAATTTGTTCCCATAAGGACAAATGTAAATTAGATTAGTCCGTTTCAGACCCCCCAAAAATACACTTACAAAAGCACTTACAAAAATACACTTACATAATTGTTCGAGTTGGGAGCAGTACGATTTCCAGGGGTCCACTGTACATTACATTTGTATAATGCTTAACCATTCTTTTGCAGTTCAACCCATTATAAAGCATAAATGAAAGTATAAATGCTTTGTTACAAATTATACTACAGTATAATATTCATATACAGTATATCTTGTCTCAGACTGTTCAGGGTATCCCTGATGTGTAAGTGATGAAATCATCGTGGGTTCTATCCCTGCCCATGGTATGGTTTGTTTGCAATTGTGTCATTACAATTTCGTGAGTCATGATGACGGCTTTGAGGGGACTTAAACTAGAGTTATTCACGGCCACGCTGGCGGGAGATTCGTCTGTAAAAACTTGCATTTGTGGTCACAGTGGTGCCTATGCTAACTTTCCTATGGTGTATAAATATACCTGGTTGGATGAATCTTATTGTAGCCAGCTGGCCCAGTGGCTAACGCGGCAGTCTGGAGTTTTATGACTCTGATCGCGTGTTCTATCACCGCCCGTGGTATGGTTTGTTTGCAATCATGTCATTACGATTTCATGAGTCTGTTTAGTTTCTTTAGTTTGTTAGGTTTAAACCCTATCAATTACATGTGTGTTACTAAAATCTCAATTCATCCATACACTAATATTGAGAATATACACATTATTTCCTTAATAAGGGATTAAATTAAACTGTCACAGCAAATACACAATTAGATATACTGTACAACTTTCAGTGTACAGTGGTCCCTCGGTTTTCGTGCATCTCCAAACTCGAACAATTATGTAAGTGTATTTTCGTAAGTGCTGTTGCAAGTGTATTTTTGGGGGTCTGAAATAGACTAACCTACGTGACATTATTTCTTAAGGAAGTAAATTAGTTCGGTAATGGCACTTGAGCAGCATTCTGGAACGAATTTTCGGCGAAAACCGAGGGACCACTGTACAGTGGTACCCCGAGTTTCGTAAAAAAATTTGTTCCAGAAGGCTGTACTAGTGCCGTTACCGAACGAATTTGTTCCCATAAGGAATACGTAATGTAAATTAGATTAGTCCGTTTCAGACCCCCAAAAGTACACTTACAAAAGCACTTACAATAATACACTTACATAATTGTTCGAGTTGGGAGCTGTACGAAACTCGGGGTACCACTGTGTATATGTATACCCTGATAACTAACAACCTTCATATATATTGTATAATGTATAGTATCATGATAAAACTAAACCTTTATTTATACCATGTCTTTGCTATATGTAATTAGTGTTCGACTTGCAGATTGGCATTTGTCGTGCATTGGTGGGAGCAGCATCAGGTGGTGTGGTAACACAGGATGTTACAGTGGGTGAAGGATATGCATTACAAGAGGGTGATCAGGCTCAAGTGTCAGTCTCAACATGGAATATTACAAGTGGAAGAAAGGGAGATCAGGTAGGTATCCACTTCCTTTTTCCAAATAGGTTATTTTGTATGAATATTTTCATCAGTCATAAATAAAATAAGTGAAATATTTTTTTTTATAAATTGTCAGAGAATTGAAAGAGTTTATTAAGGGGGTTGTGTATTGGTTGTTCTTAATTTCACATTATCAATCAAATTTCCTGACTTTTTTTTTATTGTGCTGTTAGATAACTTTGAATGATAAGCTTTATTTCAACCTGACCAATATTTTTACTTCAATTGTTGCAAATTTAGGTATGAAAAATTCTATTGCCTTTACAATCTGGTCCTCAGTGGTTTTTGTATTCCTTACATCTTTTGCTGTTTTCTAGTTTGCCCTCCTCCCACCAAGGGCCTTGGCAATAGCCTCACTGCCATAAGGGTCTTTGTTCAAGTGAAGGCTTCTTTGGCTTCATCTTTTGGTCAAATAGGGTACCTTAGCAAGAGTGGTGCTGGGCACTTTTCTTGTCAACATTGTAGCTTTAACCCATTTATTAATTCTTGCTAGGTATATATGTTGATGCTTGCTAAAGTACACAGTAATAAGGAAGAGTGAAAATGAGTGTTAAGCCAGAATCTGGGTATCATTATTATAAAGACTTTTCTCCATTCAGTAGCTTTTTTCAATTCTTTATGGAGATTATAAGCTGGAAACAGTAAATGAGATAATCAGTCCCTCATTCTTGATAGATGTTTAATATCATAGCCTCGATTAATCTGAAGCAGAGGCAGGAGAATACTCTTATATACTGGAACAGAAACAGAAGAGAGGTGCAGCAGTTGAAGGCATTGTCACAGTTGGGCAGGACCCACTAGTGGCAATATGTCAAGTCCAAGAGTTGGACCAGAGGTTAGCAGTAGGGTTGTGAAAATATTCTCAGTACAAAGACTTCATTGCTGTGTCAAACAAGTATTATATTACTGGTATATAATACTAACAGATTTTTTTTTTTTCTCAACAAGTCGGCTGTCTCCCACCGAGGCAGGGTGACCCAAAAAGAAAGAAAATCCCCAAAACGAAAATACTTTCATCATCATTCAACACTTTCACCACACTCATACATAATCACTGTCTTTGCAGAGGTGCTCAGATACGACAGCTGAGAATAGTCTCTCCCAGCTGTCACTATCCCAGACCCCTCCTTTAAAGTGCAGGCATTGTACTTCCCATTTCGAGGACTCAAGTCCAACTAAATCAATTAACTGGTTTCCCTGAATCCCTTCACAAAATATTACCCTGCTCACACTCCAACAGATCGTCATGTCCCAAAAACCATTCGTCTCCATTCACTCCTATCTAACACGCTCACACATGCTTGCTGGAAGTCCAAGCCCCTTGCCCACAAAACCTCCTTTACCCCCTCCCTCCAACCTTTTCTAGGACGACCCCTACCTCGCCTTCCTTCCCCTACAGATTTATACGCTCTCCAAGTCATTCTACTTTGATCCATTCTCTCTAAATGACCAAACCACCTCAACAACCCCTCTTCAGCCCTCTGACAAATACTTTTAGTAACTCCACACCTTCTCCTAATTTCCACATTCCGAATTTTCTGCATAATATTTACACCACACATTGCCCTTAGACAGGACATCTCCACTGCCTCCAGCCTCCTCCTCGCTGCAGCATTTGCAACCCATGCTTCACACCCATATAAGAGTGTTTGTACCACTATACTTTCGTACATTCCCTTCTTTGCCTCCATGGATAACATTTTTTGTCTCCACACATACCTCAACGCACCACTCACCTTTTTTCCTTCATCAATTCTATGGTTAACCTCATCCTTCATAAACCCATCCGCTGACACGTCAACTCCCAAATATCTGAAAACATTTACTTCTTCCATAATCCCTCTCTCCAATGTGATATCCAATTTTTCTTTATTTAAATCGTTTGATACCCTCATCACCTTACTCTTATCTATGTTCACTTTCAACTTGCTACCTTTACACACTCTCCCAAACTCGTCCACTAACCTTTGCAACTTATCTTTAGAATCTCCCATAAGCACAGTATCATCAGCAAAAAGTAACTGTGTCAACTCCCATTTTGCATTTAATTCCCCAAAATTTAATCCCACCTCTCTCCCCAACACCCTAACATTTACTTCTTTTACAACCCCATCTATAAATATATTAAACAACCATGGGGACATTACACATCCCTGTCTAAGACCTACTTTTACCGGGAAGTAATCTCCCTCTCTCCTACACACTCTAACCTGAGCCTCACTATCCTCATAAAAACTCTTTACAGCCTTCAGTAACTTACTACCTATTCCATACACTTGCAACATTTGCCACATTGCTCCCCTATCCACTCTATCATATGCCTTTTCTAAATCCATAAATGCAATGAAAACTTCTCTACCTTTATCTAAATACTGTTCACAAATATGCTTCACTGTAAACACTTGATCTACACATCCCCTACCCACTCTAAAGCCTCCATGCTCATCTGCAATCCTGCTCTCTGTCTTACCTCTAATTCTTTCAATATTAACCCTGCCATACACTTTACCTGGTATACTCAGTAAACTTCTTCCCCTATAATTTTTACACTCTCTTTTATCCCCCTTCCCTTTATATAAAGGAACTATACATACTCTCTGCCAATCCCTAGGTACCTTCCCATCTTTCATACATTTATTAAACAAAAATACCAACCACTCCAGCACTATATCCCCCCTGCTTTTAACATTTCTGTCATGATCCCGTCAGTTCCAGCTGCTTTACCCCCTTTCATTCTACGTAATGCCTCACGCACCTCCCCCACACTCACATCCTGCTCTTCTTCACTCTTAAACGATGTTGTACCTTCCTGGCCAGTACATGAAATTACCGCCTCCCTTTTTTCATCAACATTTAAAAGTTCCTCAAAATATTCCCGCCATCTACCCAATACTTCCAGCTCCCCATCTACTAACTCCCCTACTCTGTTTTTAACTGACAAATCCATTCGTTCCCTAGGCTTTCTTACCTTGTTTATCTCACTCCAAAAAATTTTCTTGTTTTCAGCAAAATTTTTTGACAGAGCCTCTCCCATTCTTTCATCCACTCTTCTTTTGCACTCTCTCACCACTCTCTTCACCTTTCTTTTACTCTCCATATACTCTGCTCTTTTATTAACACTTCTGTTTTGTAAAACCTCTCATAAGCTACCTTTTCTTTTTATCACACCCTTTACTTCTTCATTCCACCACTCACTCCTCTTCCTCCTGCACCCACCCTCCTATAGCCACAAACTTCTGCCCCACATTCTAATACTGCATTTTTAAAACTTTCCCAACTCTCTTCAACCCCCCCACTACTCCTACTTGCACTAGCCCACCTTTCTGCCAATAGTTGCTTATATCTCACCCTAACTTCCTCCTCCCTTAGTTTATATACTTTTACCTCTCTTACTTGCTGTTGCCATTTTCTTTTGTCCCATCTACCTTTTACTCTAACTGTAGCTACAACCAAATAATGATCCGATATATTCGTTGCCCTCTATAAACATGTACATCCTGAAGCCTACCCATCAACCTTTTATCCACCAATACATAATCCAACAAACTACTTTCCTTACGTGCTATATCATACCTTGTATATTTATTTATCCTCTTTTTCATAAAATATGTATTACTTATTACCAAACCTCTTTCTACACATAGCTCAATTAATGGTTCCCCATTTACATTTACCCCTGGCACCCCAAATTTACCTACTACTCCCTCCACAACATTTTTACCCACTTTAGCATTAAGATCCCCAACCACAATTACTCTCTCACTTGGTTCAAAACTCCCCACACACTCATTCAACATTTCCCAAAATCTCTCTCTCTCCTCTACACTTCTCTCTTCTCCAGGTGCATAAACACTTACTATAACCCACTTTTCACATCCAACCTTTATTTTACTCCACATAATCCTTGAATTTATTTTATTTTATTTTATTAACACATCGGCAGATTCCCACCAAGGCAGGGTGGCCCGAAAAAGAAAAACTTTCATCATCATTTACTCCATCACTGTCTTGCCAGAGGGGTTCTTTACACTACAGTTATAAAACTGCAACATAACACCCCTCCTTCAGAGTGCATGCACTTTACTTCCCATCTCCAGGACTCAAGTCCGGCCTGCCGGTTTCCCTTCATCCCTTCATCCCTTGAATTTATACATTTATATTCCCTCTTTACCTGCCATAACTGATTATTCAACATTATTGCCACTCCTTCTTTAGCTCTAACTCTATTTGAAACCCCTGACCTAATCCCATTTATTTCTCCCCACTGAAACTCTCCTACCCTCTTCAGCTTTGTCTCACTTAAAGCCAGGACATCCAGCTTCTTTTCATTCATAACATCTACAATCATCTCTTTCTTATCATTCGCACAACATCCATGCACATTCAAACATCCCACTTTGACGGTTTTCTTCTTTTTCTTTTTAGTAAGCTATACAGGAAAAGGGGTTACTAGCCCATATTTCCCGGCATTTTAGTTGACTTTTAAAACACGCATGGCTTACGGAGGAAAGATTCTTATTCCACTTGTGCATGGGTATCTTTATTATGAAGATGTTTCTCAGTCCAGTGGCTTTTTCAATTCTGTACAGTGATTATGTATGTATGTAAGTTTATTTAGACACAGGTGCAGATAAGTACAGTTATCATATATAGTGTAAGTTACCTAGTATAACCCCCCAAAAAAAGTCGGAGAAAGTGACTTATTTCCACTGGGGTCCTTGACCAGGAGACAGCTTATATTGAACTGAGAAAATCACTGGATGACAAAAAGCTTCATAATACCAGGAGTTGCATGTGTTTTATTAGTTTATTTGTCAATTTTACTTAATACCAGTAATATACCTGGAGTATACCTGGAGAGGGTTTCAGGGGTCAACGCCTCCGCAGCCTGGTCCGTGACCAGGTCTCATGGTGGATCAGGGCCTGATCAACCAGGCTGTTACTGTTGGCAGCACACAACCCGACGTACGAACCACAGCCCGTCTGGTCAGGTACTGACTTTAGGTGATACTTGTCTGACACAGCAATGCCATGAAATATTGGTACAGAGGATATCTTCCATAACTATTGATAACCTTTGGTCCAACTCTTAAACATGACCTACTTTCCCTAATGGATCTCACCCAGCTGTGATGATGGCTTCAACTACTGCATCTCCTCTGGTTCCAGTATATAAGTATTCATTCTACATCTGCTTCAGATTGATCCAGACTATAAGACTAAGCATCTTCTATTGAAGCTGAGAGACTGATTACCTTGTCTACTAAATGAGTGTGTTGCTTAGGTATGCTAATATTTTTTGGCAAAAATAAGTCAAGAATTATGGATTTCTTTTTCTCTCTCTCTGGCAAAGTGCTACTCTACAGCATTTTTCACATTGAATTTCTTTATTTTTTCCACCAAACAGATTGGTGCTTGTGTGTTGTTATGCTAACATTTGTTGGGTAAAATAAGCCAAGAAATGTGGATATTTTATTTTAGTATAGCGGTTTTGTAATGAGGATTGAAATGTACATAATTAGATATTTTCTCAGATTTTTTAATAAAATCCATTAATTTTTATATGGTAAATAATAATAATAATATCTTTATTTCTACAAGTACATGTACAACAGTTGGTCAAGACATGCATTAGCAAACATTGTTAATGTTTTCTGTAAATGTTTTCTTGGTCACTAAACAGAATTACACGAAGCGAATAGTTGCTATGTCGTGGACTACTGTACAGTTTCTCAGTAGTATTGATTGTACATGTTTGTTTATAATAAAAATATAATAATGCAAAACATCTCTGCAGATTGATGAAAGCAAGACAAACTATCGTATCAGATTAAAAGAAGGAACCAAAGGCTGGGAGACAGGAGTACTGGGAGCACAGAAAAGTACTCGACGTCTTGTCTTTACACCACAGGCAAAGGTAACTACTGTTAGTTAAAAAAAGTCTTAATAAAAAGACTGTGGCAGAATGGAAACTTTTATTGAGACTAGACATTTTGCTCAAATAGTTTAGTATTTAATTTATCACCATAAAAGGGTGATCAAAATTTGTACATTAATGTTTTGTTCATCATATGTATTTACAGGACAGTAATGGGCTTATAATGTACGACTTCACAGTAGAACGAGTTAAACAGAAGGGAGGGGAAGAATCAGGAAGAAATACACCACATGCAAATGTTCAACAAGGGCATAGAGAAGAAAACTCCACTGGATCAGGAAATTTTGCATTACAGTCTCAAGGTAGTGTAGTTTATAATATAGGTGCTCCTCGACTTACAATGGGTTTATGTTCTAATGAACCAATTGTTAAAAATATTATCAGTTGAATATGAATATATGATAAATAAATAAATGCTGTGACTGAATAAGTAAATAAACAAATAATTACTGTAACTAAATACCAATATTGAGAATTAAATAAATGTACTGTACAGTACAAAAAACCAGTTTTAAAATACTACATTGACTCGATTACCCACCATCGTAAAGTTCAAATATCACAAGTCAAAATATTGTAATGTATAGCTCTATTAGTCATATGTTTGGTGCAATATAATTTATTAATTAACACCAGTTAAAGCTGTATGTCAGTTTTTAATCCTTGATTTTAGAAGTATAATCAGACAAGAATGAGTAAAATCAGATTAGTACAGTACTTACAGAGATATGAAGATTTGAAGGCGACCTGTATATTTTTTTTTTTTTTTCAACAAGTCGGCCGTCTCCCACCAAGGCAGGGTGACCCAAAAAGAAAGAAAATCCCCAAAAAGAAAGAAAATCCCCAAAAAGAAAAAACTTTCACTCCTGTATATATTCTCTTATAATAAGTCACTTCTATTTATTGTTCAGTGATACTAAAGAAATGGCATTTTCCAGCTCCCGCACCTATGGCCCAGACCTGTTTTCTCTGACCACTTGAGCTTATTTTGGAGGCCCTAGAATTTTGGCGTATATATACGTCAACAGCATTTTCTTGAGGATGATATATATATATATATATATATATACGTATACAGTGGTACCCCGACTTACGATGGTCCCCAAACTCACCCTTTTATGTAAGTTAATTTTTTTAAATGCTTTTGTAAGTGTAATTTTGGGGGTCTAAACGGACTAGTCTATTTTACATCATTTCTTATGGAGATAAATTCGTTTGGTAATGGCACTTGAACAGCATTCTGGAATGAAAAAATATCGTAAGTCGGGGTACCACTGTACAGTGGACCCCTGGTTAACGGTCATAATTCGTTTCAGAATGTTGTTCGAGTGCCATTACCGAACGAATTTATTCCCATAAGGAATAATGTAAAGTAGATTAGTCCTTTTAGACCCCCAAAAATACACTTACAAAAGCACTTACAAAAATACACTTACATAATTGTTGGAGTTGGGAGCAGTACGTAAACCAGGGGTCCACTGTATATATTTTTTTTTTTTTTTCAACAAGTCGGCCGTCTCCCATCGAGGCAGGGTGACCCAAAAAGAAAGAAAATCCCCAAAAAGAAAATACTTTCATCATCATTCAACACTTTCACCACACTCACACACAATCACTGTCTTTGCAGAGGAGCTCAGATACGACAGCTGAGAATAGTCCCTCCCAGCTGTCACTATCTCAGACCCCTCCTTTAAAGTGCAGGCATTGTACTTCCCATTTCCAGGACTCAAGTCCAACTAAATCAATTAACTGGTTTCCCTGAATCCCTTCACAAAATGTTACCCTGCTCACACTCCAACAGATCGTCATGTCCCAAAACCATTCGTCTCCATTCACTCCTATCTAACACGCTCACACATGCTTGCTGGAAGTCCAAGCCCTCGCCCACAAAACCTCCTTTACCCCTTCCCTCCAACCTTTTCTAGGACGACCCCTACCCCGCCTTCCTTCCCCTACAGATTTATACACTCTCCAAGTCATTCTACTTTGATCCATTCTCTCTAAATGACCAAACCACCTCAACAACCCCTCTTCAGCCCTCTGACAAATACTTTTAGTAACTCCACACCTTCTCCTAATTTCCACATTCCGAATTTTCTGCATAATATTTACACCACACATTGCCCTTAGACGGGACATCTCCACTGCCTCCAGCCTCCTCCTCGCTGCAGCATTTGCAACCCATGCTTCACACCTATATAAGAGTGTTGGTACCACTATACTTTCGTACATTCCCTTCTTTGCCTCCATGGATAACGTTTTTTGTCTCCACAGATACCTCAATGCACCACTCACCTTTTTTCCTTCATCAGTTCTATGGTTAACCTCATCCTTCATAAACCCATCCGCTGACACGTCAACTCCCAAATATCTGAAAACATTTACTTCTTCCATAATCCCTCTCTCCAATGTGATATCCAATTAAATCGTTTGATACCCTCATCACCTTACTCTTATCTATGTTCACTTTTAACTTTCTGCCTTTACACACTCTCCCAAACTCGTCCACTAACCTTTGCAACTTTTCTTTAGAATCTCCCATAAGCACAGTATCATCAGCAAAAAGTAACTGTGTCAACTCCCATTTGCATTTAATTCTCCATAATTTAATCCCACCCCTCTCCCCAACACCCTAGCA